>CACRXK020001465.1:14973-54138 GCA_902702795.2 Paramuricea clavata
ATTCATATTGTTAAAAACATCGAGTTTACTGATTTTGAATTATGCTTAATTGATTTTCCTAGTTAGTTTTTTCAATTAACAGGGCTGAAATGTGCCTTAAAAACCATCGTTCAACAGGCTGAACTGTGCCTTTAATCATAATACTAATAGTATAGAATATAGAAGTATACATATATGTATCTTTCAATCAATTTTGTTTAATTCCCATGTAATCTTTTTCCTACTAGCTCTTAATTAAGATGCAGAAACCAAGTAATATAATCCTTGAGAGTTGTTTCGAGCAAATGTTTCCTAGACACGTATATTCCATTGCAAACAGACCGAGAAGGACGTATTACCTATACACTATGAAAACAGATTAGTTAAATTAACATTGAGAGTTTTATTCCCGAGTCAACGGCGCGGAGCGCCGTTCCGGGGGTAAGCCCGGGGCGAGGGTACTAATTCCGTCCGGCTATTTACACCCGGGGAAAGGAACGCACTAGCGAAGTCTAAAGTTCATCAAATATCGCGGGCGTATGGTGTATGGGTGGTCATCTCACTGATCACAAAATATGGCTGTTTGCCAGGAGTGTTTCACCATGGCCATGGATTGTAAAATAACAATTGTATTTTATTATCCATGGTTTCACATAACAAATTGTAAAACTTTTTTTCAATTTTTAAACGTAAACATCAGTTAAGAATTGACAGTGCATTTTTTAAGGATTCTTCAGTGGTGGGGCAAAACTGCCAAAGGGCCCATTCTCTCCTTGCCCTCCCCCCAGGATACGATCGCCGAAGGTGTGAGCCGAGTACCGCAGGCACGAGTTAGGAAGGGGGGGTCTGGGGGCTTCCCCAGGAAAATTTTTAAAATTTGTGTCTCTGAAATAGCATTTCGTGCATTCTGAGACAGTGGCGGAAATTCACTTTTACCGGTCGGGGGCAAAGCCCGACAAAACTTTCAAATTCCCGACAAACTCCCCTATTTGCGCTCGAAAAGGCTATTTTTAGCCCTCTTTTAAGTCAAAATTTCCGAAAATTCGTCATTTTCCGTGAAGGTGGGGTTCGCCCTCCTGCCCCACCAAGATTTCCGCCACTGTTCTGAGAACACATTTATAAAAAATCGCAGCTTCTCAACTAAGTTTTAATAAATTGGTGAAATTTGTAATAAATTGCATGCTAAACAGTTCAAACACAAAATAAGTTTAAGTATGCTCACCAACAAATTTGTTTTTAAACGTCTTTTCAATGTTAAAATAAACTCATTTACGCAATACATGGCCTATAGGGCCCTGGCTTTGGGGCAATAAGCCATTTTTTTCTTCAGTGGTGGGGCAGAGGAAGGGGCCCAGTGGGGCAAATGCCCCACCAGTTCATGAATCATGGTATTAAAAAATGCCTTGAGAAATCCTAAAGTATAAGGCAAGTTTGTTTCAATTCACAATTGTTTATGTATGACTTTGTATTATTATAAACGTTGTTTTTGTTGTTCAAGTCTTTCCTATACATTGACATTGTATGCGAAAGTTTCTTAGTTAAATTAACTTTTGTAGAAGTTCATGATAAAAAGGAAAGCAAATTATTTTCATTAGCGTCCTGTATGAATTCAATTTATTTCATTTCAAAGTGTGAGTCAAGTTGAAGCTCGAGTTGAAGAGTTCATCGGCAAAAAAGCAGTTACTTTGAATTCACATTTAAAAACGTTTTACGAAGAGTTTCGTGTTGAATTTTACATTAAAATAAAGCCCATAGAAAGCAAAATAATACACCTACTTTATATATTTTAGAAATTGATAGATAGTTCTGTATTTAAAAGTGTTCAAGTTTCATTTATTTTTTTCAGTTTTGACTTTTGTACAAAAAATTAAAAAAAAACAATTATCGTGTTGCCATTAGTAGTGGGCGATAACACTACTAAAGTATCGATACCATCTTTTGAATTGTGAATATCGAAAGTATCGATACTTTTTTAAAAAAGTATGAGCTATAACCTGTGCCTTGCCCTCGGTAGGAACGAGTGCTGCCTGCTCTTGCCTGCTCTCTCAGGCAAAATGTCTCTAGTATGTCGTGTGACCGGATTATGGTTAATATTTAATGTTACATGAAGTTCTTCGTTTAGTTCTTTGCCAAACGAGCATGCAGTAACAGTTTTTCACAGTTTTTTTTAGGTTTTTCTTTTTCGTGCTGGAAATGGCATGCAGAAATGGCGTCAGCATTTAATGTCAATCACAAACGTCCTCGTAGTGTTGTGGTACGAACATATTTAAGTGTATGAAGTACTTCGTCTACTGACCAGTATCGGTATCGAAACAGTGGTATCGATAAAAGGTAGTACTACTCGGTATCGTATCGAAATCGATATTCGCAGTATCGCCCACTACTAGTTGCCATGGCTGAATATGATGTGAGCAACGCGAGCCTGCGTTCAGTGTTGGCATAATTACGACTACTTCATGTTGAAACAATGTTTGGAAAATAGGCGAGGCGTTGTTGCATGCATGTATTTCTAGTACACACGTAAAAATTGAGAAAATCAACAACTTGTTCCAGGTTGATATCAACACTGAACAGGCGTGAACAAGGTTGTGCGGCCCACTATGAACAGTATCGTCAACATGTTGTTACAGCATTGTTCAACTGTAACAACTTGGAACAACATGGTTGACAACTTGTTCATAGTTGGCCGCACAACATTGTTCACGCCTGTCGATATCAACTTGGAACAACCTGTGCGTTTTTAGCCGTGTAGTACAGTGTGATAATTTTAGGTCAGCTTAGTGCACATTAAAGGACATGTTAGTCTTCTGCATGTCCTAACCATGCTAAATTCAGAAAGTCTGAAAATGCAAAGTCGAACAGCTCAGGAAAGATCACTTTCCAGAAGCCCTGCATGTACATTTAAGAACATATGTATTACCCCAGTCTTCATGATCTATAAGAGACTCAACATCAGTCGCAAGAGCTACAGCATTGAATCACTTTAGCCTCTGTAAATTTATATATTGTATTACTCCGAACACATGTACAATAATAGTCTTAGTCTTCAAGTTAATTATTAAGCCCGAAGGTCCATGCCTAATAGCCTGCAAACAGGCTTGCTATTTACGAGTATCTATTTCAATGTAACTATAAATGTCAATATATCACACCACTCCCCCCTTTAAAAGTATTATGTGTATTTTTCTGGAGGTCTTCGAATTCTTTCTGGATATCTTCTCTCTGGTTGCATTTCCTCTTCTCTGCTGTCAGATTCACTGTCCTCACTGGTACCCAGTGCTGGGTGTCCGACCCCATTCTTCTTTGGTGGATTCCTTGACTTTGGTTTCTTGACAGGTCGAATCTGATAAGGTTTAAGGTAATTGTAATGGACAATTTCTTCTTTAGTTCCATTATTCCTTCTCACTACATAAGATGTTTTGGTTACCGACGTGGGCTTTACCACGACATAGGGTCCCGTCCACCGATCTGCAAATGTTTTTGCTCGTAAATTTCTTTTCCAAACTTGTTGACCCACCCCCAACGATTTAAACGAAGTTTTACTGTTGTACCGTTCTCTGCGTTTTTCCGCTAACTTGGCATCGGACTCTTGTGCTTTTTGGAATACCTCACTAACAGTCTCGCGCAGTCGTTCCGTTTTCTCTCTAACCGTTGCTGGTGATATCTTCTCTGTTATAATTTCGAATTTTGATCGCGGGTGCTCCTTGAAAACTAGTTCGTACGGCGAAACTCCTGTACTTGTATGAACTGCTGTGTTGTATGCTAGTTGTACGTCAGGTAGGTGTTGAGACCATCGGTTGGGATGTTTATCTACCAATTTTGTGAGTGCTTCCCCCATCGTACGATTAATCCGTTCTACACCCGCGTTTCCTTGTGGCCTATAGGGTGGACTGAAAGTATGCTCAATGCCTTGGGTTATGCAAAACTGTTCAAATGTTTCGCTTATGAAACAAGGTCCATTGTCAGAGTGCACTTTGTTTGGTAAACCATATCTTGATATCCAACCCATGAGTGTCTTACAAACAACTTGGCTGGTTTGTCCTCGAATTGGATGCATCTCTGCATATTTTGTACATGGATCTGTTATCACAACAATATTGTCAAATCCCTCTTTCGTTCTCGGTAATGGACCCTTGAGATCTACTTCTATCAACGCAAATGGTTTCTCTTCTTTTGGTCGTTGATGAATGGGTGCTTTTCTATGTCCCTGGGCAAGAGTAGCAGCACAGCGTTGGCACGTTTTTGCATAGTTCTCTACTTCTGCTTTCATCTTTGGCCACCAATAATGAGGTTCAATTCTTGCAAGCATTTTATCTGCTCCTTGGTGCCCTGTTTCGTCATGAGCTAATGATAATATGGTGGGAACAAGCGATGCTGGAAGTAACACTTGCTTCTTATGATCTCGTGTGAATAAACCATGTTCGTTTCGGTGAGTGGAAATATGTGGCTTAAGGGTTGGGTCACGTTCTTGCTGCAATTGGAAATCATTTATGTCCAACCTTACATCCTTGCATGGACCAATCTCGTCTTGAGAGCCACCAATAGTAGCCACTTTACTAGTATCCTCATCTCTCTCTTCCCACTTGACATTCCATCCGATCCGACTAAGAGCATCTGCCATGTGATTATCCTGCCCTCGAATAAACTCTATGCGTGGTTCGAATTCTGCTATATCTCTCATCAATGTCGCTCTTCGTCCAAATGGATCTTTCTGTTCCAGGATCTTTAGAAGAGGTTTGTGGTCGGTCCTCATCACTACTTGTGCTCCTAACAGATAATACCGAAAATGCTTAAGCGTGTCTCGCATAGCCATCACTTCTCTGTCATAAGTTGGATATGAACGTTCTCGTTTGGTCAATGCACGACTGAAATATGCAACCGGATGTAATTGTCCTTGTGCATCTTCTTGTGATAGTTCACCACCCAGACCCACTTTACTTGCATCCGTGGTAACAACAAAGGGTCGAGTGGGGTCAGGATGGGCTAATACTGGAGCTTTAACCAACTCATGTCTTAGTGTATTGAATGCATCATCTTGCTCCTTACCCCAAGTGAATGTGACATCTTTCTCCAAAAGCCATGTTAATGGTCGAGCAATTGTACTAAAATCCTTGATAAACTTCCGATACCACCCAACTGCACCCAAAAACATTTGCACCTCTTTAAGACAAGTTGGTGCAACCCATGCACGAATTGCCTTTACTTTATGTTCCTCTGGCTGCACACCCTTGTTGCAAACTTTGTGTCCAAGAAATTTCACTTCTTTCATTGCGAAAGCACATTTCTTAGCTTTAACTCGTAATCCATGCTGTCGCAATGCATCAAATACTCCCTGGAGATTTACCAAATGTTCCTCAAACGTTTTGCTAATAATACAGATATCATCCATGTACAATGCCAACCGATGTGGTGGAATGTGTCCTAGAACCTTCTGCATCAACCGAGAAAAAGTTGCCGGACTTCCTTTTAAACCATATGGCATTCTTGTCCATTCCCAAAACCCAGTAGGTGATCGAAATGCTGTCTTTGGTCGATCTTCCTTGGCCAGTGGGACCTGCAAATAACCTTGGGCCAAGTCAATAACACTAAAATAGTTAGCACCTGATAGATTGTCTAGAACCTCTTGCAAATTTCCAGTTGGATATGGGTCATTCTGGGTAATTTTGTTAAGTGGTCTGTAGTCTACACACAATCGAACTGTTTTATCTGGTTTCAATACAGGTACAATTGGAAATGCCCAAGGGGACTTAGAGGGTGTCAAATGTCCCGACTTTACATGGTTTCCTACTGCTTCATTAATTTTTTGTGTTAACCCCAGGTTGTGTCGTCTGGGGTGGCACACAATTGGATCAGATACGGCTGTGGGTATTGTGTGCTCTATTGTTGTGGTGAACCCACTGTTTCCTGGGTAGTCGAAAACTTGTGTATTTTTTCGAATTAAAACTTATAGGTTTTCTCTTTGTTGTGTTGTCAATTGTTACCCAACTGATACTTCTGGGACCGGGTCATATTGTGATGATGGATTATTTCCCCCCATATTTGACTCTGAAATATGTGCTATGTTGTGGGTACTTGGCAGTTCCTGAATTATGGCCGCAGTTTGTTCTCTATAAACTCTGATTGATTTATCAGTAGTATTCAGTACGCATATGGGGATTTTATTTTCATCGTTCATCATTTCTGCCGAAATCTTTATCGGGGCTGTAAGAAGCCCAGTTCTCTGCTGAAAATGTTCCGTACCTTCGATATACGAATCTCTAGTAAATTTTTCATTCTTATCTTCCAATTTACCCCAAATGAATATTTCTTCAAATGGCTTAATAACACGACTTTCCGCAACTCGTATGTGGCAACACTTTACACCATGTGGCAACGATACACCCAATTTTCCCAAAGAGTCCAGGCCCAGAATCCCGTTTTGAACACCACTTACCACAAAAAAACTCAATATACAACTATTTGTCCCTACCGTAACTGATGTTTCAACCACACCTCTGCATTCTGCGTGTGTCCCATTAGCCATCTCTACGTGACGTGTAGTTGGTTGAATTTTCATGTAATGTTCTTGTGCTAACGCCGTTGGAATAACTGAAACCTCTGCTCCAGAATCACAAATAAACTCATGCTTGAACTCTCTGCTTCCAGACTGAACCACTGTACCAGTTAGTGTAATAAATTTCTTCGCGGCTGAGAACGAATTTATTTTTGCTGACGATTGTACCCAGCCGCCTTGGAGTTTAAAGACGGCGAAGGGCGAGGGCTTGGAGCATGGCAAGATGGTGCTGTATGGCCCTTTTGCCAGCAGCGTTGACAAAGATCTTTAAATGGACAGTCTTTCCGAAAATGTTCAGGCGACTGGCAGTGGAAACACGCTTGATTTTTACCGGTTTTTCCACTCCTAGGTTTTGGCGGGAAATTTCTCTTTCCAACGAACCCGACCGTACGTTTTGTTTCGTCCTCCGTTTCCCGACTTCCATCGTTTTCTTTGGATAGGGCGGCTGCTACCTCTTCTCTGATTATCTTTCTTAACGATATTTCGTCTGCTTCCCCTGTCGTTTACTTCGAGGTTTACTTTTGGCGCTGTTGTTTTATAAATTAGCTCGAGCCGATCTAATTCTTCAGAAAGTTGTGTTAAATTTAAATCTCGATGTTTACTGTCGCTCTTTATCTTTCGACTCATTGCATTGTCAATAGCTCCCAAAAAGGTATCATGTAACATTTGTTCCTTTGTTTTCTTTTCGATTCTCCACGCTAACTGTGCTGGTGTTTCACCGCCTTTTCGCCTTAAACCTCGTAATTCGTCGACAGCTTTCTCATGGTCGATCGATTCTTTGTCGAACTCCTTCCTTAAAGCGGCTCTAACTTCTTTTGGGTCATCTTGAAGTTCATCGTCTATTCTCGCAATACATAGAAACGCCGCCCCCTCGAGTTTACTCGCTATGGCGTGAGCTTCTTGTTTACCTTCTAATTTCTTTGTAGAACAATAGAACTTCATTTTCATAAGCCACAAATCTACATCTCCCGTACCGTTATAACAGGCTTGTTTTATTTCTGCCATTTCCGACAATTTAAAGCGAGAATCACCGCTGCCACCACTGTAAATTTATATATTGTATTACTCCAAACACATGTACAATAATAGTCTTCAAGTTAATTATTAAGCCCGAAGGTCCATGCCTAATAGCCTGCAAACAGGCTTGCTATTTACGAGTATCTATTTCAATGTAACTATAAATGTCAATATATCACATCTCCTCCGCAGACAACTCTTTGGCAAAAATGTAAATATTAAAAAATTGGCAAAAATGTAAATATTATAGGGTTACGCTCTCCAATCCCTAACTTTAAATTCGCTGTTATTCATAATATTTTTGCCAAAGAGTTGCCTACTGAGGAGGCTAGAATTACTTTAGTCTAGAGTAGCCCGCTCTGGACGACCCAAGGATATGGCACTCAGGCTGTGAGTTTTGGACATCAGATCACTTCAGAGCAGCGTAAATCCAAGAACATGTACTTCTGTATCATATAATTATAGGCTAGATCACTTGTCACTTTGAGATTTAAATGAATTCCTAATTACATTATATTCTTAATTAAAGCCAGTTACAGACGCGCAAGTGTTTATATGGAAAGTTTTTTTTTTCCAAGTGCACGTGTATATGTCATAGATATCTATGGTATATGTGCAACAAATGTTCTATGACACGTTTTTGGTTTTCTGACCACCACGATAGCTATTATTACCCATTACAACAACAGATAGCTGACCAACTTCACGATCACACACTAAGCTTTCTCAACCTCCGCATTTTCAAAAAAGGCCCTGGGAACGAGGTTGCAAGCTTTGTAGTTATATATGCCAATCTGCGTAATGGTCAACACTGAATGTAATGAATGATTCCAGCTATAGACTAAATTTTGATACAGACAAGAAGGAGCATTATATAGCTTGAAAGAGCATCCTTAAATTAGTAAAATTGCCAAATTTGGTTGCAAAATGTTGTAAAATACGGAAAATATAGTTGTGTGGAAATTAGCAAATTTTGAGTATTTTAGTATATTAAACGCGGGAAAATGCACCATGCACTTTTGAGCCGGGACCAAACTTTGCAATTTTACTAATTTTAGGATGCTCCGCTGAGCTATAAAAATATATTTCGTCTTCCTTGTCTATAGACAAAAAAATAGTCGATAGCTGGAACGATCCATTGTAATAGATGAAATGCAACAAAACAGACCGATCAAATTATTTTTTCACGAACGATGATCCGATATCTGTGAAATCCTAAAATAGCGCGTGGCGAAAAATTAATGACGTTGAGGCTTGACAGAATTAACATTAAATATCGACTATAATTATTATTACGGCTCCCGTAGGTAACAGTGATTCCTATATCACTGATGGGATTACCCTATCAAAATAAAAGTTTCATATCATATCATGCACGTCCATTACTAGAAATTTTAGTCAGTTATATGACTTATATACAAGCTAAAAACTGCTCTATAAGACGTTATTAATTAACGTTATTTCTGTACAGCTAAAAAAGCTAATTAATCAATTAATTAATTAAGTCATAAAGAAATTTACAACGTTGCATTACAAATATATTTAAGCATTACTTTCGAAAGCCA
The DNA here is from genome assembly GCA_902702795.2 of Paramuricea clavata. Lineage (NCBI taxonomy): Eukaryota > Metazoa > Cnidaria > Anthozoa > Malacalcyonacea > Plexauridae > Paramuricea > Paramuricea clavata. The sequence goes on from CACRXK020001465.1 coordinate 24,088, forward strand.
TTGTCTTGAAACTAATTCGACCATCTGTTGATGTATTCTGTCTCTCACCACTTGAATTACGACACCATTTCGTAGGGTTACCATACTGTAGAAAAAATATTACGTATAAGTTATAGAATTGAATTAACATAACCAGGTTCAGTGTTAATTATATGGTAAAAAATATGGTGCACCAACGCAGTAATTGCTTCAATTTTATTGTAGCGTTATTAGATCAACACTGGAATATGGAGATGTGTTATGGCATGGGGGAAAAACTAGCGCACAAAATCTAGATATCGAAAGAATACAGAAAAAAGCGTTCAGGTTAATCTTGCCTGGTTTTGTTATTGCGAAGCGTTAGATCATCTCAAGATACAAACATTAAGAGAAAGATGCGAGAAGCACTGTGTGGAATTAATAACAAAATTATCTTCACCAGAGCACCGTTTGCACAATTTACTCCCAGAAACTATAGGTCTAATGTTGATATGTACTATAACTTTAAGCACAACAGACTAACAGAGAGATTTAAGAACAGTCCCCTGGTGGACGCTATTAATACCTATAATAGCATTTTAGCGTAACTCAATTATATATGGTTCTAAGAGATGATTTTTTAAATGTACTAAGGGCCCCCCCCCCTACTAAATAGACCTTTAGTATAGCAATTCTATAGTCCAATATGTAATCTACAACTTAACTTCTTACAGCAAGGATAGTATAATCGAGTAATTGATGTAATTCACTAAAACTATTTAAAAAAAAATTTAATTTAACTCGGTAATTAAGGTTTCTCTTTTTCATGCATGTACAGTATTTTAAATTTAAATTTCCAATAATATAATACAATATACCTAGAACCACATGTGCAGGTATCACTGCACGTCATTCGAATGCTGTTTATTGGTTCTATGTACCGTATTGATTAGGTATAACAGCACAATTCAGCTCTGTAAGATTGTAACCAAATTATAATGTATCACAGACTACTTTCATTCTTCAACAAGATAACTTCAAAATTTAAGATGGCAAATAACCAAATCAGTTTAACTTTGTTTGAAAGCTTCGAGTGGAGAAATGAGAGCAGAACTGATATTTCAAGTACCAAACAAAGTAACTGGCGGTAAAAACCTCGTGGCACACACGTCGGAGCTCCGGCGGCCGCCGGCTTATTTTGAAAAGCTACATTTACAATACAGCAACATTCGTATTGCTTGATACAGATGCAAAATACTGCAACCCTGAAGGGGCAGATAAATGTCATGGTACCCTTGTCCTTTTTAACACTATTGTTTATACAATACATCCCATTGAGAAACCAACACTATACACCAGAAGTCAAATTCAAAAGGTACTCCTCATTCATGAAGGCCAGAAAGTACGAAGGATAAACACCTCAAATTTCAATAACATAGCCATGCAATTTAATAATTAACGCAATTGAAAACACATGGGCTAAAAGTATTGATTTCTTACCTTGATCAAACATAATCCTGATTTAGTTTGTGGATGAGAGTAAGCGTATACATACCAAGCGAGAGCGATAATTACAAGAACTAGAAGGATGACAATTACAGCAATCACACCACCACTGACGCCAGAATTGTCACTACTAGAACACTGTAGGAACAGAAGAACAGTGGGTCAAGTCATTTAGTATGGTATATTCAAAAACTCATTAATAATTCATGAGGAAAACACAAAGAAAAAATCATAAGCGTGTCGTATCTTTATATGCGATAGAAATTTCCCTTGATTTACATAAACTTTAACTTTGATTTTCTCGACTTACACAACGTGTCTTTTCAAAATTACTTCGTCAATGAACTTACTACATCGATCGTTTTTGAAGCAATTTAAAACATGAGCAGCAGTGAGTGTTTTATCCGAAGATACTCGGCTTCTCCTCGTATCTTTATATCTGATAAAACACTTTAGCTGCTCATGTTTTAAATAGTACGTGGAAGACGGAAGAAGTTATTTCGCTAAACGAGATTTCGTCAAAAATTTTGTCTTCAAGATTGGTTTAGAAACAAACTTGGAGTAGGGTTAGGTTAGGATTAGGGCAAGGATTAGGGTTACAGTTGGTGTTTGGAGTAGGGTTAGTGTTAGTAAAACCACTAAAACCGTTGCTTTGTTACGTTTTGTCACTCTGAGGCCAGCGAAATAACCTCTTCCGTGAAAGACACGGAGTACAGAGGCTGACAAAAATTGTTTGCTCAGGATAGAAATCATCGCTCCATGCATCATGCCCTTCTGTACATGCATGTATGTTATACTGAACCAGTGTAACGAAAGAACTAAATTCAGTGCTCTACCCGCCGCCCTCACCCTCCCCGATTCATACGTCCCTGTCCGTATAGGGGCATGCAGTTCACTGTGATATTATTTAAACGTACCGAGTTTACACTATCGTGAAGACACCCAGCGGTCACCCATTCACTGCGATGCCTGTCAATGCCATCTGAACATCTGAGAAAGAAAAGGAGCATACTGTCTTTAGTATAGTTTGACCTATAGCCTGTGTTCTAATTCATCAGGGGTAAGTAAAAATCATTACGCCTTTACGGGCAAATAGAAGTTGCTTTGCACGATCGGGCAAGTTGTTTTAACATCATTTTTCCAGAAATAGATTGCTACACCAAATTGTTTACTTGTTTGTGGTATGCATTCATTATTTAGTAAATCTGCTGAAATTATTGCTGAAATCATTCATTATTACGTCTTCAATACATAAGACTGATTAATCAATCTTTACTGCATGTAATCATCTTTTTCAAATTTTGCAGAAATGCAAGGGCAAAACTAGCCCTGATGGCAAGTGAATTTTATTCCGGGCGACCAATTTTATGTCTAACTTGCCTTATTAGCCCTATTCACATTAGAGACGGACAAGTCGTCTAGACGAACAAATCGTCTCTCAAAAATCGTCTTCACAGACGGACAAGTAGTCGAACAAATTCAGACGTCTTGTTCGTCTAATATTTTGTCCGACACGTTTTCATATCTGATTATTTGTCCGACTAAAAGACGATTTCGAGACGATTTGTTCGTCTAGACGACTTGTCCGTCTTCTAATGTGAAAACGGCTAATCATTGTTACAATTGTTAAAAAATTAAGCTACACCACTTTTCAGGTGCTCAGCCTGACGCCGACATATGAAACACCAACACAGCACATTCATTGAAAGAATACAAGCATTGTACATCAGCCTTGTTGATGACAGTTGCAACGTTGTAACCATAACTGATTAGGCTTCCTGTATAAATATTACAGTGGGAGCAGATGTTGGCACATTGTTGCCAATGTCCTCACCTCTTAATCGCAGGACACCACCTACAATCAAATTTTTCTTGGGTATTCAAACACGTATCACACGACTTAAACATTACACAGTCTAGAAGAAGAATAGAAAATTGTTGATATTTAATTTGTTCTCTATAAAACTCTCACCTCCATTCATAGTATAAATTATTTTAATTCTTTTTCACTTTATATAGGATTATATACGGAAGGTGTTTTTCCTCAATGTTTTTTATTATTTTCGCTACATTTCGGGCAATTTAATGACTACAAATGTAATTTTTGTGATCATTTGTAGTCATTTTTGTTTAATTCGTAGCCTGAAGACGGACAGTTAAACTGCTCGAAACGCAACGAAAATAATAAAATATTGGAAAAACCCTTTCGTATAACATAGAGTAAAAAAGAATTCAAATAATTTATGTTTATACCTAACTCACAACTTTGGATAATTCACATGCTATAAGTTACTATATTCCTCCAATGACAATGTGCAGAATGATAGAATTGAATATATGAACTGAGCAATTAAAGCTGTCTAGGCATTGGATAATGTATATGATTATGCGTGAATAACTCCTAAACATAATTCTAATGCGTAGCTTTGTTCAAATCGACACTTTTGTACCAGTACTAAAACCATCTGCAGAGTTAGAAGTTTGTTTTGTTAGCCATCCAAAGTCGTGTATTGCGTAATGTATTGCGTATGTTTTGTAACATGTAGTCGTTAGTTCATTTCGTTTATTCAAGTATCGGCTTGCACGTCAATTCAGATTTTAGTGCAACAATGCATGCAGAGTGCACATAGCTGCCATACCACCGTCCACTTACTTGGAAAAGGTATAAGGACAAATGCTGCTCCATTCACAACTTTATTTTTCGGAAGTTGAACTCGATCGTATAGATAATAGATAATGTAACGCACAGCACGATCTAAAAATAAACATTACTCATTAGTCTGTTTCAGAACACTGTCATAGTTGCTTCAGCATCCGAATCCTATATATCCAAATCAAGTCATCCCTGTTCCCATGCACATTAAACTAATACAAGCGAAGTTCACTTACTGCAGAAAATCGGTGAGTATCTTGACTCAGAAACTTGAGTAAAATAGTGCACCCACACACACTCAAAACGTTGAGTGAAATTACTCAAAATTATGAGTAAATCCACCAAACTTTTGCAGGAGAAAAGTTTCAAATTTACTCTACTAAAAAAACTTTATTCTACTAACAATCACTAAATTTGCTCTCTTTACTACTCTTTACTACAACTTTACTAAATATTTTGAGCCACTGTGGGTGCATTATTTTACTCAGGTTTTCGAGTCCAAATTTTTTGCAGTGTATAAAACTCAGTTGCAATACTTTAAAGAATGTGTACAATGATGCAGTTAACAGTTGTGTTGATGGCTCATTGTATATATACTGTCTTGTACATTTTAACGTACTGCAATGGTACTGTACTCCAATGGTTGTTGCCGCGTATTTGAAAGTACGAGTTAGAACATGGAGCTCACAAACATTACAGTCGACTCCAACATTCCTTAGTTACAAATATTCCATTCCATCAGTTCGATCGTGTTTCATGAGTCAGTATTATACCAACTTGTCTTGGGGCTCTTTTCCACTCATCGCAAACATCAACTCGCATGTCCTCTGCGAGTGCTTGCATTTAAGCAAAATAAACTGTCGAGCATTGTGATTGGATGAACGTACTCGCCGCGAACTTGCGACTCTTGTGATGAATGGAAAAGTGTCTTTACACTGTAATTATTACAGCAGAATGCGATAAATCGTGTACTTACGTACTGGAGGTAGCGAGTGTTGCAGTCTGGTACTTCTTTTTTCAGCCAAGTACCATGTCAAGGTAGCACGTAAGGTATGCGGTCGCTATTTGCGTATTTACTTTTTGCTGGTGCTATGATTTTCAAGTTGAAAGTATTCAGAACTTTGTCATTTATGTAACGTCATCACAAAATAAGAATTCCACTTACACCATTTTCCATCTATTTTAATGGGACCTTGTCTAATCGTTTCACGTCGATAGGTGTCCGAAAGACCAACACGTACAAAGAAGTCATTTGTCCTTCTTAATTTATCCACTGGTTTAGGAATCTAAAAATGAAAAAAATAATTCAAAAACTCGTGGTAAAACGAATCCCTAGACAAGTTTAACTTACGCATAGCATCAAGCATGAATAAAAAACCTGCATAAAAGAACCTTGTGGATGGGATAGGACTTTTTGTCAGACTGGAGAGATTCTTATATAATGTGTACTTATAGTGAGAAATCAGGCTGAGTTGGTTCTTAATTGGTTGTTGTTTCTAGTCAAAAACAATTGTTCCTGGTTCAGTGTTTTAAATTATTTGTTTCCTTAATTAGTGCGGAGGTTGGCAGTATTACATTAATAATTGCTATTCAAAAGCCTTAATTCTATGGCAAATCCTCAAAGCCGAGACACACAGGACGCGATTCGACAATGCGACGCGATTTTTCAATTTTCTAAAAGTTAATAAAACATGCCAATGAAAGGAAATTTTAAAAGATATGTAGACCAAATACAACTCAAAGTGTTATACTGCTTCTAAATATTTGGAAAACGTAAACCAGGATCAAAGTTATCGGTCAGTAAAAATCGAAAAATCGCGCCGCGTTGTCGAATCGCGTCCGGTCTGTCCTGACTGTTACCCTCCCTGTTCGTGTTAAGTCAGTGTGAAAAATACAGCTATAAACTATGATTCGGAATTTACCTTCGTTTGCCTCTCTTCAGAGAATGGGAACTAGGGTGGTTTGCCCAACGTATTTAAAGTCGCCTAAAAACGGTTGTTATGCAAGGAGAAACGCAAGGAGAAACAATGCAAGGAGAAACAATGCAAGGAGAAACAATATTTTTTATTAACAATATTATTTATTAGTACCATCAACAACTCACATTTTTATAAGCAAAAATCAAAGTTCCATTCTTGAAGATAGAACATTGAAATGAAAATTGTATATCTAGGTATAAAAAAACATGTCAAAAAACCACAGTCAATCACATTAGCACAAGGACATGTAATAATCGTTCATCATATCTGACCTGGCGACTCGTCTCTCACTCTCATATTCGCCCACTCCACTGTTAGTCGATCTCCTATAAAACATAATAATATAATTCTAAACTTAAACCAAGTCAACCACATCATTTCCTACAGAAATAACACCGCGGTCAAACATAAAGCACATGCGCGAGAAATGCCGGGGGAAATATCTGCCATAATGATAGGAGTAAATACGGGAAAAGTGTATATACTTACTATAAGGAAATGGCAGAATCTATAAGGTATAGGGAATTTCAGCGCTTTTTCCTTGTGTCAAGACGAAGTTATAGTGAGTTTAAACACTCGTCATTTTCTCGAAACGTTTGGTGGAGCTTTGTGAACACAATACTATTTCCAGTCTTTTGAATACAAGAATAAATACGCGCAGACGTTTGATCGTGGTGTTTATAGGGGTAGAATTCCACACTCGTCCCCAGTCGCTCATCCCGCAGCATTTCCACGAGCCTAGGCGTGTTCCACTTTTCTAACCCGCAAGCGCCTGCATTATTTTAATTTCTCTGAAGCAAATCTGAGGGACTGTGGAAGAGTCATGTACAATTCTGTATTTATGCAGAAACAGGATATTTGTGAAAGCCAGCAGCACTAAAATTTTTTAACAAAATATCTTCTTACAGGACATTTTTGTGATCCTCTATATATATAGTGGAATACCATATAAAGCGTTTTGCAAGTCGAGATTGTCTTGTGCCGAGATGGACATTTTACCACACTGTGCGGCACCATACGTTCTCTGAAATTTACACAGGCAAGAAGTTCTATATTTTTGACTTACACAGGAAATTTTTAGTTTTAGTTTTTGCGGCCAAAAAGAGAAATATAGCCTGGGCCTCATTCAGAATAAATGCAATATATACCTGTGTCAATGTAGCGAATAGAAGTCTTATCATGCAGGTCGGCGCCAAAGTCAGCCATCAAAGGCGCAGCATACTGCGCTGATGCATTAAACTTGTGCAGCCTCTCTCCCAGAAACACATAGCCTAAAAACACAAAATTGATAAGCACGCTAATACATTATCGGAAGATAATAAAACGAGACTTTTTATTGTGAGAGGTTCTTTTAGGCATCGATTTGTAAACCATCGATGTTCCACGTCCTATGTAATTCTACACGGTGTATAAAAAACTAAACGGAAAATTTAGAGAATGTTGGCAAAACGTTCAAGAGAATACATTTCATGGAAAGTTTAAAACACAATTTGAAGTCATTATATGAACTGTTATAAAGGACAAAATAATTTACTCCACGCTAATTAAAGTACTTCACTAAAACTTGTACATTTTTGAGATATAAGGCTAGGCCAAGGCTAGGCCAAGGCTGGTAGTGTAAACACGACTCATGACAGTTGGCGGTCAAACGCGAGCGAGAGTTGTAATTCTCATAACAATGAGTAAATATTTACTCAAAATGTTGTGTAAATGATGTATTTACCGAGTATTTTGTGTTAACACAATAATTTGAGTTAAAAATTTACTCCTATTTTTGTATTAAACTTACATATAAATTGAGTTGAAAGGAAGATTTTACGCAAAATCTTGTGTAAATTTACCCATCATTTTTTACAGTGCAGGTTCTATTTTATACATTAAATTTCTTTCAAGCTTCAGGATCTTTCCTGTAGAGTGTGAAAATTATTCTGTATTTCCTAAGACAGAAAATGATTCTGTATGGGGCGGATTTTGATTAGAAGGAGTAATTTTTGGGTCTGGGAGGGTTAACATAACATACTATTTCTAGTTATATACCGTAATTACTCGAATAAACGCCTCCCTCGAATTAACGCCGCCCTCGAATAAACGCCGCAGGGACAAGCAAAAATATTATTAAACGCCGCCCTCGAATAAACTCCGCATTATTTCTCATCGATGCGGCGTTTATTCGAAGCATTCATAACATATGAACTTTATTCTTAGTTTTTTGGGTTAAGTGTTGAAGTTGAGTTTTAATTAAACAATAAATGCACACTTGTTGTTACACAATTTGCAATAAACGCCGCCCTCGAATAAACGCCGCACCTTGGGCGCCAAAAATTTAATAAACGTCGCGGCGTTTATTCGAATAATTGCGGTACGTGATTCAATCTAAGTTATACAGTATGTACTATTTAAAACACGAGTAGGAGTGTTTTATCGGATATATAACGCGAGGCGCAGCCGAGCGTTATATATCTGATAAGACACGACAACGAGTGTTTTGGATAGCTTAAAATACGACTACAAAAGAATACTAATTAGGATGAACCATAGTATAATCATGCTAATTAAGATGAACAATTATATAATGCCACATGTGTTTTATCAGATATAAAGTCACTCCACGTGATATACTATGGCTGACATGATTTGCCACAAGGTTTATGAATTATTAATGAGTATTTTAAAGTCTGATACAGTCATCCAAGTATCAAAAACTAACACATGCATTTCGGCAAGATTCCAATCCCACCTAGTATAATTACTGTGGGATTGGTATTATTGTCCGATACAGTCATCGAGATACCAAAAATTAAAACATGCATTTCGTCAAGATTCCAAACCAACTAGTTTAATTACTGTGGGATTGGTATGTGGGCCCTGAAGGGGTAAAATGGGAAATGGGATTGATCTAGTTTTAGACTGGGAAAATGGGATTTGGGTTGCTGGAACTGGGATTTGGCCACTGGGAATGGGAAATGAAGTCCTCAAAAATGGGAATGGGATTGAGGTAATGCAAGTCGATTCCCAATTTTTCTACATTTTAAGTGTTTTAAAATACAATTTTGATCCGTTTTCGGTGTCTTTGGTCATGATTTTTGTTGTTAACTAGTTATATTATTCACAGCACTACCTGTGAACAGGAATAGTCTAGCGCCCGGAATTCTGGGTTTTCTGATTATGCGTGTCCCAGAATGCTGCAAATGCCATTTCCGGGATTCAAATTTAAAAATTTTCTGTGCGTTCGGGACGAGCCTCCCCCCCCCGATATTTCATAAAGTGTCCACCACTTGCACACAGGGTGGCTTAAAAGGTCTTAAAACTGTTTATTCTACCGATAAATAAAGGGTTGTTTATTGACTGGGATTTCAATAAGTCGAACTGGGATTTCTAATAAAAATCCAACTGGGACTGGGATTTTGCCAAAATTTCAGGTGGGAAATGAGATTGGGACCCCCCCCCCCCTTCAGGACCCTCTGGTATTGTAGTCTAAAACAGTCATCCAGATATCGATGAATAAAACATGCATTTTGTCAAGATTCCAATCCCAACTAGTATAATTACTGTGGGATTGGTATTATACTCTGATACAGCCATACAGATATCAATGAATAAAACATGCTTTCGTTAAGATTCCAATCCCAACTAGTATAATTACTGCGGGTTTGGATGAATAAAACATGCATTTCGTTAAGATACCAGTCCCAACTAGTACAAGTTCTGTGGGATTGGTATTATAGTCTGATACAGTCATCCATAATAGCTCATGCACTTGTATTAAATTAATTTCGCCGCGAAATATAATCCGCGCGAAAGCTTTATGGTGTAATATGAGTGTATGAGTTTTGGTCATGTGTCGTGCGTCGTGGGTAAAACGTCGTGCGTGAAAGTCGTGGGTCGAGAAATGCTGTAAGTTTCTATTTTTTCGCTCAGACACTGGTTTTGCTAAAATAATTTCTGTTTCAGCAAAACGCGTGTTAGCGATCAAATGCCCAACTGAATATTTAACCGAAATTTTTCATATTATGCGTTCGAACTTCGAACTAAAGTCAAGAACGCAGCATGATATGGCCAGGCGGCAAGTAACTAAGTGGCTCTTGTGACGTAATTAAAAGAAACTTTAATTACATTGCCTAAAACACCTAGTAATCCGACTCAAAAATCCAACAAAAAACAAGCATAAACATCTAGTAATCCGACACAATGTTCATATTTTAGCTGCTTTGAATCGATTTTTGCTCTACTTATCATTGAAGTTATAAATTCGTTTCAGGACAGTAGCAACTGGCATTCCACTGGACGGAAAGCTCAACTTCAAGTAAAGATCAATATTGTCGGGGATTGCCTTACTTTGTTTTAAAATAAATACACGGCATAAAAAATCACGTTGGCTTTGGTGATAATATAGCTTCGAACCATTGGCACGGGTTGGATTTCATGCCGGCGGATTCAATTCCACAGATCTTAACATTTTGTTTAAGGATTTGTGATTCCATAAGCTGCATGTTTACAGCCTGTCTCAAAACTTAAACAAGTTTTTCGATATGAATTATAAGTATATAACCTGTGAAAGGACCAATGCGATTTATCGAGTTTTTGTGATGATTTATAAAATAAAACAAATATTTATGGATCAAGCTAATTATGCAATCATAAAAAAATGGAGTGTGAAATTTCGTTGCGTTAGCACATTGTTTTGGTTTTTTTAGGAAACTCAACTATTTGATTTAACACGGCTTGCTGTGTACAAAACTGGCTGTTACACAACGATGCTTAGCGAGTTATTTGGTATAGAGAAAAAAGTGTTCAAATTTTGAGACCTTATAATTAAAGTGAGTTCCATTATTTAATATGTGTGCGATATATATTAAATACTCATGACTGGGAGCAGGAACGCCGGAAAGGTGGGGGAACAGGGGGGCACTCTTGCCCTTTAGTAAAGGGTGAAAGTGCCCTTAGATAAAAATTTCAACAGCTATGCAAAGAAAAATGAGGGATAATGTCTAATGACTAAAAAAGTATGAATTACTGGTGAAATGGACGTAATAAGGAATTGCGTCACAACATTCCTTTAGTCACTTGCCACGATATGAAAAATTTCGGTAAATATTCAGTTGGGCATTTGATCGCTTACACGCGTTTTGCTAAAACAGAAATTATTTTAGCAAAAGCAGTTTAGAGCATTTTTCGACACACGACTTATACGAACGACGCACGACACTTAATTGTGAGTAATGCTTATCAGTTGATTTGTTAACTGATTTCCGTCACAATCCGCGACAGTATCAGTTGGAATTAGTTGGAATTGGTCGGAATCTTGCCAAAATGCGTGTTTTAGGACCAAACTATAATACCAATCCCGCAGTTTCATATTAATCTGACACTGCAATCGAACAACGAAAAATTCGTTGGCTCGAGCGGGATTTCAGTGAACTCGCATCTTCGGGTATCTAGACCGCCGCTCTACCCATTGAGCTATCGAGTCAACAGGGATTGGTAGCGAGTCTTATCCAATTTAAGTGCACGAAATATTTTCGTGACTAGTTTTTCCTATCTCTGAGGATGGTTCTGAAATCCCGCAGTTATTATACTAATTGAGATTGGGATCTTACCAAAATCACGCCAAAATGCAGGATTTTTTGTGCGTAGCCGCGGATGCACAGCTAACCACTATGTGAGAGACTGAAGCGCGATCTTCCGTGGCTCTGTTTCTCTGTGGCTCTGTAGCCTTCGTGTCCGCGGTGTCCTGCTGCGCAGTTCCTTTTATCCTTGGAAGTTGGAATACGAACCGTCTATAGACCACAGGCTACGTTCACTAACGCTCATACTGTACAGAGATGTGTATAAATTCTTAATAAAGTTTTTATTGTAATGTGTTTTGTCAGGTCGATAGTCATTTCCAACGCATATAGAAGAGTTTATCTATTGGTCGAGTGTCGAGGGTTAAATGTCGAGGGCGAGGGTAAAAAGTCGAGGGCGAGGGTAAAAAGTCGAGGGTGAGGGTAAAAAGTCGAGGGTAAAAAAAGTCGAGGGTTAAAAGTCGCGGGTAAAAAGGCGAGGGTAAAAAGTCGAGGGTGAAAAGTCAAGGGTGAAAAAAATAACAAAAAAATACAATATTAAGGTCAGGTAACCGCTTTGGTACGGCCATAGATGTCTACGTGTCTTCTCGGCAGCGTTGTTATATGAGCACTTCTAAACCAAATATAACCAAACCTATAATTATATACGTTCCACGCACATATACTATATACGACACGTGGCGTATTCTGCGTTTTAAATGTAATATGCCACAGCGTGGCTTTGCGTCCTGATGCATTTGCATGCAGCCGTGCAGACAGCAATGCAATCAGTTATATATTGTTTATTTTCTACACATACAGAATATATTACATACTAAGGAGGGCTCTTTAAAACAAAGCGCCCTGCTTTAACCGGCAATATTAAAATAAACCGATAGTAATGTAGGGGCACTGAATTTATATCGCAACTTGATATATATACAAGGTTCTTTTTAGTATACTGTATGCGCTTAATTAAATAATCGGCTAAATTATTATTCCGCAAAGCAGATTGAGGTGATGAGTAACTTCTTTTTAGGGCTTTTGATTGCATGGGAAAATAACCCTAGTACACCTTGCGCGCTCAGTCTCAGAGTTTAAGGTTTGAGATTTTTAATTGAAACAGCTGTAATTATAGGAGATGCTACAGGAGAGGCTACATCCTCATCAGAACTTGCTGACAGTACAGCATCGGAATCATAATTCGTCTGAAAATATTTTCAGCGAAATTGAAAGCGAAATATCGATCAAATAAATTTTAAGCCAAAGAACAGAATGCAAGATGCAAGTAAGGACTTAGGATATATGAGGCGTGATATCCGCCAAATATGTTTATTCGAGCCAGTGGATGGCGGCATGTCGGATATGTCAATAACCTGACATGCCAATAAAGGCGAACGTCCCAACATGTGTGCGTGAAACGCATATTATATAACAATACTGCCGAGAAGACACGTAGACGTCGCTATGGCCTTACCCGAAGCGGTTACCTGGCCTTAATATTGAATTTGTATTTTTTTGGTGACTTTTTTACCCTCGACTTTTTACCCTCGACTTTTTACCCTCGACCTTTTACCCTCACCCTCGACTTTTTACCCTCGACACTCGACCAATAGATAAACTCCATATAGAATCGAATATGTCGTTGTTTTTATAATCACAGCTTGTACAAGGGTCATTGGGGTTAATATTAGCCACGGGGTCTGTTTTATATCGTGTAATGTCATATTTAAACACGATATATCAGTTTGATCAAACATTTTATACGTATTAGAAAAATATAGTAATTAATGATATAGCGCGCGACGATTGGATATATTTACGTTAGTTTATATCGAAGGAATGTTGACGAACATATAGGCATATAGAATCAAGTATGTCGTTGCTTACATATAAATGTTTGTAAGGCCACGTCAATGACGTCATTGGAATCGGGTTAGTCGAAGGGCCGTCGAATGTGTAGGTTAAGGCAAATAGAAAGCCAAGCATGGTTTACACAAGGATTAGGCAGTGGAATATTAGCACACGAAGTCTTTGGGATATATTTGTCGAATATTGAAAGCAAGTTGAATGTCATTATCAATATACATATGGGATCGAATATGTCGTTGTTTAATTAATTCAATCATCACTAAATAAAGAATATGTTTATCTTTTTCAACTCCGCCGGAAAACATCGTCCTTAGATCTTTGCATGGACTATCCTTAAAACTCAAATTTCACGAAAATTGTATATACGCAGCCTGTAAACCTGATCCTTTGTCTTTGATGTGTGCTGTCCTTGAACAAGAACTGTTACTGTTCTTGTCTTAAGTGTTTTTCGTACTGTCTGTATTTCGGCGTGTGAAGTATTTTGTTTCGTATACATATTAAAGCTGATCGACCTTGTACTGTTCAGTGTGCAAATTATTTTTGACACATTGAAATACTTTGTAAGTTGTAACTTCTTATATCTGTTTATGCTTATTGAAAAATGCACGTAACAGTCGTTTACGTATTTTTGTCATATCTGATGTTCAGTATGTGATTAAATGTGTGTATAATCTTTGAATTGTGTTCAATTTACTTAATACTTTCTTTCAGTAAGTTCGGAATTTGACAATAGCAATTAAGGTGGAGTAATATACTAATATGGGCGGGGCAACAAAATTGCTCCAACTGGCAACAAAATCTGCTTTCTGCGCATGTTAATTGAAATGTTTTCTCAACATTTCTACTTAAAATGCGTTGAAATCAGCTTTTGTTCCAGAAATTTTGTTGCAGCAATTTTGTTGCAGCAATTTTGTTGCGCGTATTACTCCAGCTTAAACAGCTTTAACAACAATTAATGCAGGCTACCCACATGTACGCAGCGCGTACCTATTTTTTTACATAACTACAGGGGTCTGTGGAATTGGAAATTGATCCTGTCCGACAGATATAAAAAAATAACGTACATTTTGGCAAGATTCCAATCCGAACTAGTATAATTACTGAGATATTTGATATATAATGTCATCCCCACCTCTATATATAAATAAATAAGTAAATAAAACATGCATTGAAATTCAGCGAGATTCCAATGTCTACAAGTATAACTACTATGGGATTGGAATCTTGGGGAAATGCATCTTTTATTTTGACATCTGGAAGACAGGATCAGGTTATAATTCCAAACCCACAGACACAGTATTTATACTAGTTGGGATTGGAATCTTGTCGAAATGCATGTTGAAGTTATTGATATATAGAGGACACAATAGTATTGACTCTATAGTAGGGATTGGAATCTTGCCGAAATGCATGTTGCAGTTATTGATATATAGAGGACACAATAGTATTGACTCTATAGTAGGGATTGGAATCTTGTCGAAATGCATGTTGAAGTTATTGATATATAGAGGACACAATAGTATTGACTCTATAGTAGGGATTGGAATCTTGCCGAAATGCTTGTTGCAGTTATTCATATATAGAGGACCGAGTAGTTCCAATCCAACAGTAATTATACTAGTTGGGATTGGGATCTTATTGAAGTGCATGTTTTAATTTCTAATATCTGCATGACAGTATAAGACTATAGTTCCAATCCCACAGTAATTATACTAGTTGGGATTGGAATCTGAACGAAATGCACGTTTTATTTATTGATATCTGGATGACTGTATCAGACTACTACCTATCCCACAGTAATTACAGTATACTAGTTGGTATTGGAATCTTGACGAAATGCATGTTTTAATTTTTTGTATCTGGATGGCTGTATCAGACTATAATACCAATCCCACAGTAACAGTATACTAGTTGGGATTGGAATCTTAACGAAATGCATGTTTTATTTATTGGTATCTGGATGACTGTATCAGACTATACTACCAATCCCACAGTAATTATACTAGTTGGGATTGGAATCTTAACGAAATGCATGTTTAATTCATTGATATCTGAATGACTGTATCAGACTATATTACCAATCCCACAGTAATTATACTAGTTGGTATTGGAATCTTGACGAAATGCATGTTTTAATTTTTTGTATCTGGATGACTGTATCAGACTATAATACCAATCCCACAGTAATTATACTAGTTGGGATTGGAATCTTGACGAAATGCATGTTTTATTTATTGGTATATGGATGACTGTATCAGATTATAATACCAATCCCACAGTAATTATACTAGTTAGGATTGGAATCTGAAGGAAATGCACGTTTTATTTATTGATATCTGGATGACTGTATCAGACTACTACCAATCCCACAGTAATTACAGTATACTAGTTGGTATTGGAATCTTGACAAAATGCATGTTTTAATTTTTTGTATCTGGATGGCTGTATCAGACTATAATACCAATCCCACAGTAACAGTATACTAGTTGGGATTGGAATCTTGACGAAATACATGTTTTATTCATTGGCATCTGGATGACTGTAACAGACTATAATACCAATCCCAAAGTAATTATACTAGTTGGGATTGGAATCTTGACGAAATGCATGTTTTATTTATTGTTATCTGGATGACTGTATCAGACTATAATACCAATCCCACAGTAATTATACTAGTTGAGATTGGAATCTTAACGAAATGCATGTTTTGTTTATTCGTATCTGGATGACTGTATCAGACTATAATACCAATCCCACAGTAATTATACTAGTTGAGATTGGAATCTGAACGAAATGCATGTTTTGTTTATTGGTATCTGTATGACTGTATCTGACTATATTACCAATCCCACAGTAATTATACTAGTTGGGATTGGAATCCTAACGAAATGCATGTTTTATTCATTGATATCTGAATGACTGTATCAGACTATATTACCAATCGCACAGTAATTATACTAGTTGGGATTGGAATCTTGACGAAATGCATGTTTTATTTATTGGTATCTGAATGACTGTATCAGACTATAATACCAATCCCACAGTAATTATACTAGTTGGGATTGGAATTTGAGCGAAATGCATGTTTTATTTATTGATATCTGGATGACTGTATCTGACCATAATACCCATCCCACAGTAATTATACTAGTTGGGGTTGGACTATCTTGCCGAAATGCCTCTTTTAATTTTTGATATCTGGATGACTATTTTAGACTATAATACCAATCCGCCCACACTAATTATACTATTTGGGATTGGAATCTTAACGAAGCGCGTGTTTTATTTATTGATATCGGGATGACTGTATCAGAATGTAATACCAACCCTACAGTAATTATATTAGTTGGGATTGGAATCTTAACGAAATGCATGTTTTATTTATTGATATCTGGATGACTGTATCAGACTATAATACCAATCCCACAGTAATTATACTAGTTGGGATTGGAATCTTAACGAAATGCATGTTTTATTTATTGGCATCTGTATGACTGTATGTGACTATAATACCAATCCCACAGTAATTATACTAGTTGGGATTGGAATCTTAACGAAATGCATGTTTTATTCATTGATATCTGAATGACTGTATCAGACTATATTACCAATCCCACAGTAATTATACTAGTTGGGATTGGAATCTTGACGAAATGCACGTTTTATTTATTGGTATATGGATGACTGTATCAGATTATAATACCAATCCCACAGTAATTATACTAGTTGGGATTGGAATCTTAACGAAATGCATGTTTTATTTATTGGTATCTGGATGACTGTATCAGACTATAATACCAATCCCACAGTAATCATACTAGTTGGGATTGGAATCTTGACGAAATACATGTTTTATTCATTGGCATCTGGATGACTGTATCAGACTATAATACCAATCCCACAGTAATTATACTAGTTGAGATTGGAATCTTAACGAAATGCATGTTTTATTTATTGGTATCTGGATGACTGTATCAGACTATAATACCAATCCCACAGTAATTATACTAGTTGGGATTGGAATCTTAACGAAATGCATGTTTTATTTATTGGTATCTGGAGGACTGTATCAGACTATATACCAATCCCACAGTAATTATACTAGTTGGGATTGGAATCTTAACGAAATGCATGTTTTATTTATTGGTATCTGGAGGACTGTATCAGACTATATTACCAATCCCACAGTAATTATACTAGTTGGGATTGGAATCTTGACGAAATGCATGTTTTAGTTATTGGTATATGGATGACTGTATCAGACTATGATACCAATCCCACAGTAATTATACTAATTGGGATTGGAATCTTAACGAAATGCATGTTTTATTCATTGATATCTGAATGACTGTATCAGACTATAATACCAATCCCACAGTAATTATACTAGTTGGGATTGGAATCTGAACGAAATGCATGTTTTATTTATTGATATCTGGATGACTGTATCAGACTACTACCAATCCCACAGTAATTACAGTATACTAGTTGGTATTGGAATCTTGACGAAATGCATGTTTTAATTTTTTGTATCTGGATGGCTGTACCAGACTATAATACCAATCCCACAGTAACAGTATAGTAGTTGGGATTGGAATCTTGACGAAATACATGTTTTAGTCATTGGCATCTGGGTGACTGTAACAGACTATAATACCAATCCCACAGTAATTAATAATTATACTAGTTGGGATTGGAATCTTGACGAAATGCATGTTTTATTTATTGGTATGTGGATGACTGTAACTGACTATAATACCAATCCCACAGTAATTATACTAGTTGAGATTGGAATCTTAACGAAATGCATGTTTTGTTTATTGGTTTCTGGATGACTGTATGAGACTATAATACCAATCCCACAGTAATTATACTAGTTGGGATTGGAATCTTAACGAAATGCGTGTTTTGTTTATTGGTTTCTGGATGACTGTATCAGACTATAATACCAATCCCACAGTAATTATACTAGTTGGGATTGAAATCTTAACGAAATGCATGTTTTATTTATTGGTATCTGTATGACTGTATCTGACTATATTACATATCCCACAGTAATTATACTAGTTGGGATTGGAATCTTAACGAAATGCATGTTTTATTTATTGGTATCTGGATGACTGTAACAGACTATAATACCAATCCCACAGTAATTATACTAGTTGGGATTGGAATCTTAACGAAATGCATGTTTTATTTATTGGTATCTGTATGACTGTATCTGGCTATATTACATATCCCACAGTAATTATACTAGTTGGGATTGGAATCTTAACGAAATGCATGTTTTATTTATTGGTATATGGATGACCGTATCGGACTATAATACCGATCCCACAGTAATTATACTAGTTGGGATTGGAATATGAACGAAATGCATGTTTTATTTATTGATATCTGGATAACTGTATCAGACTACTACCAATCCCACAGTAATTACAGTATACTAGTTGGTATTGGAATCTTGACGAAATGCATGTTTTAATTTTTTGTATCTGGATGACTGTATCAGACTATAATACCAATACCACAGTAATTATACTAGTTGGGATTGGAATCTTGACGAAATGCATGTTTTATTTATTGGTATATGAATGACTCTATCAGACTATAATACCAATCCCACAGTAATTATACTAGTTGGGATTGGAATCTGAACGAAATGCACGTTTTATTTATTGATATCTGGATGACTGTATCAGACTACTACCAATCCCACAGTAATTACAGTATACTAGTTGGTATTGGAATCTTGACGAAATGCATGTTTTAATTTTTTGTATCTGGATGGCTGTATCAGACTATAATACCAATCCCCCAGTAACAGTATACTAGTTGGGATTGGAATCTTGACGAAATACATGTTTTATTCATTGGCATCTGGATGACTGTAACAGACTATAATACCAATCCCACAGTAATTATACTAGTTGGGATTGGAATCTTGACGAAATGCATGTTTTATTTATTGGTATCTGGATGACTGTATCAGACTATAATACCAATCCCACAGTAATTATACTAGTTGAGATTGGAATCTTAACGAAATGCATGTTTTGTTTATTGGTATCTGGATGACTGTATCAGACTATAATACCAATCCCACAGTAATTATACTAGTTGAGATTGGAATCTTAACGAAATGCATGTTTTGTTTATTGGTATCTGGATGACTGTATCAGACTATAATACCAATCCCACAGTAATTATACTAGTTGGGATTGGAATCTTAACGAAATGCATGTTTTATTTATTGGTATCTGTATGACTGTATCTGACTATATTACCAATCCCACAGTAATTATTCTAGTTGGGATTGGAATCTTAACGAAATGCATGTTTTATTCATTGATATCTGAATGACTGTATCAGACTATATTACGAATCCCATAGTAATTATACTAGTTGGGATTGGAATCTTGGGGAAATGCATGTCTTATTTATTGGTCTATGCATAACAGTATCAGACTATAATACCAATCCCACAGTAATTATACTAGTTGGGATTGGAATCTTAACGAAATGCATGTTTTATTTATTGGTATCTGAATGACTGTATCAGACTATAATACCAATCCCACAGTAATTATACTAGTTGGGATTGGAATTTGAGCGAAATGCATGTTTTATTTATTGATATCTGGATGACTGTATCAGACTACTACCAATCCCACAGTAATTACAGTATACTAGTTGGTATTGGAATCTTGACGAAGTGCATGTTTTAATTTTTTGTATCTGGATGACTGTATCAGACTATAATGCCAATCCCACAGTAACAGTATACCAGTTGGGATTGGAAATTTTCCCGAAATGCATGTTTTAATTTTTTTCTAAATGGATGACTGTGTCAGACTATAATACCAATCCCACAGTAATTATACTAGTTGGGATTGGAATCTTGACGAAATGCATGTTTTATTCATTGGTATCTGGATGACTGTATCAGACTATAATACCAATCCCACAGAAATTATACTAGTTGGGATTGGAATCTTAACGAAATGCATGTTTTATTCATTGATATCTGAATGACTGTATCAGACTATATTACCAATCCCACAGTAATTATACTAGTTGGGATTGGAATCTTGACGAAATGCATGTTTTATTTATTGGTATATGGATGACTGTATCAGACTATAATACCGATCCCACAGTAATTATACTAGTTGGGATTGGAATCTGAACGAAATGCATGTTTTATTTATTGATATCTGGATGACTGTATCAGACTACTACCAATCCCACAGTGATTACAGTATACTAGTTGGTATTGGAATCTTGACGAAATGCATGTTTTAATTTTTTGTATCTGGATGACTGTATCAGACTATAGTACCAATCCCACAGTAATTATATATACTACTGGGGGTTAGAATCTTAACGAAATGCATGTTTTATTTATTGGTATCTGGATGACTGTATCAGACTATCATACCAATCCCACAGTAATTACAGTATACTAGTTGGTATTGGAATCTTGACGAAATGCATGTTTTAATTTTTTGTATCTGGATGACTGTATCAGACTATATTACCAATACCACAGTAATTATACTAGTTGGGATTGGAATCTTGACGAAATGCATGTTTTATTTATTGGTATATGGATGACTGTATCAGACTATAATACCGATCCCACAGTAATTATACTAGTTGGGATTGGAATCTGAACAAAATGCATGTTTTATTTATTGATATCTGGATAACTGTATCAGACTACTACCAATCCCACAGTAATTACAGTATACTAGTTGGTATTGGAATCTTGACGAAATGCATGTTTTAATTTTTTGTATCTGGATGACTGTATCAGACTATAATACCAATACCACAGTAATTATACTAGTTGGGATTGGAATCTTGACGAAATGCATGTTTTATTTATTGGTATATGGATGACTGTATCAGATTATAATACCAATCCCACAGTAATTATACTAGTTGGGATTGGAATCTGAACGAAATGCACGTTTTATTTATTTATTGATATCTGGATGACTGTATCAGACTACTACCAATCCCACAGTAATTACAGTATACTAGTTGGTATTGGAATCTTGACGAAATGCATGTTTTAATTTTTTGTATCTGGATGGCTGTATCAGACTATAATACCAATTCCACAGTAACAGTATACTAGTTGGGATTGGAATCTTGACGAAATGCATGTTTTATTCATTGGCATCTGGATGACTGTAACAGACTATAATACCAATCCCACAGTAATTATACTAGTTGCGATTGGAATCTTGACGAAATGCATGTTTTATTTATTGGTATCTGGATGACTGTAACTGACTATAATACCAATCCCACAGTAATTATACTAGTTGGGATTGGAATCTTAACGAAATGCATGTTTTATTTATTGGTATCTGTATGACTGTATCTGACTATATTACCAATCCCACAGTAATTATTCTAGTTGGGATTGGAATCTTAACGAAATGCATGTTTTATTCATTGATATCTGAATGACTGTATCAGACTATATTACGAATCCCACAGTAATTATACTAGTTGGGATTGGAATCTTGGGGAAATGCATGTCTTATTTATTGGTCTATGCATAACAGTATCAGACTATAATACCAATCCCACAGTAATTATACTAGTTGGGATTGGAATCTTAACGAAATGCATGTTTTATTTATTGGTATCTGAATGACTGTATCAGACTATAATACCAATCCCACAGTAATTAAACTAGTTGGGATTGGAATTTGAGCGAAATGCATGTTTTATTTATTGATATCTGGATGACTGTATCAGACTACTACCAATCCCACAGTAATTACAGTATACTAGTTGGTATTGGAATCTTGACGAAGTGCATGTTTTAATTTTTTGTATCTGGATGACTGTATCAGACTATAATGCCAATCCCACAGTAACAGTATACCAGTTGGGATTGGAAATTTTCCCGTAATGCATGTTTTAATTTTTTTCTAAATGGATGACTGTGTCAGACTATAATACCAATCCCACAGTAATTATACTAGTTGGGATTGGAATCTTGACGAAATGCATGTTTTATTTATTGGTATATGGATGACTCTATCAGACTATAATACCGATCCCACAGTAATTATACTAGTTGGGATTGGAATCTTAACGAAATGCATGTTTTATTCATTGATATCTGAATGACTATATCAGACTATATTACCAATCCCACAGTAATTATACTAGTTGGGATTGGAATCTTGACGAAATGCATGTTTTATTTATTGGTATATGGATGACTGTATCAGACTATAATACCGATCCCACAGTAATTATACTAGTTGGGATTGGAATCTGAACGAAATGCATGTTTTATTTATTGATATCTGGATGACTGTATCAGACTACTACCAATCCCACAGTGATTACAGTATACTAGTTGGTATTGGAATCTTGACGAAATGCATGTTTTAATTTTTTGTATCTGGATGACTGTATCAGACTATAGTACCAATCCCACAGTAATTATATATACTACTGGGGGTTAGAATCTTAACGAAATGCATGTTTTATTTATTGGTATCTGGATGACTGTATCAGACTATCATACCAATCCCACAGTAATTACAGTATACTAGTTGGTATTGGAATCTTGACGAAATGCATGTTTTAATTTTTTGTATCTGGATGACTGTATCAGACTATATTACCAATACCACAGTAATTATACTAGTTGGGATTGGAATCTTGACGAAATGCATGTTTTATTTATTGGTATATGGATGACTGTATCAGACTATAATACCGATCCCACAGTAATTATACTAGTTGGGATTGGAATCTGAACAAAATGCATGTTTTATTTATTGATATCTGGATAACTGTATCAGACTACTACCAATCCCACAGTAATTACAGTATACTAGTTGGTATTGGAATCTTGACGAAATGCATGTTTTAATTTTTTGTATCTGGATGACTGTATCAGACTATAATACCAATCCCACAGTAATTATACTAGTTGGGATTGGAATCTTGACGAAATGCATGTTTTATTTATTGGTATATGGATGACTGTATCAGATTATAATACCAATCCCACAGTAATTATACTAGTTGGGATTGGAATCTGAACGAAATGCACGTTTTATTTATTGATATCTGGATGACTGTATCAGACTACTACCAATCCCACAGTAATTACAGTATACTAGTTGGTATTGGAATCTTGACGAAATGCATGTTTTAATTTTTTGTATCTGGATGGCTGTATCAGACTACAATACCAATCCCACAGTAACAGTATACTAGTTGGGATTGGAATCTTGACGAAATACATGTTTTATTCATTGGCATCTGGATGACTGTAACAGACTATAATACCAATCCCACAGTAATTATACTAGTTGGGATTGGAATCTTGACGAAATGCATGTTTTATTTATTGGTATCTGGATGACTGTATCAGACTATAATACCAATCCCACAGTAATTATACTAGTTGAGATTGGAATCTTAACGAAATGCATGTTTTGTTTATTGGTATCTGGATGACTGTATCAGACTATAATACCAATCCCACAGTAATTATACTAGTTGAGATTGGAATCTTAACGAAATGCATGTTTTGTTTATTGGTATCTGGATGACTGTATCAGACTATAATACCAATCCCACAGTAATTATACTAGTTGGGATTGGAATCTTAACGAAATGCATGTTTTATTTATTGGTATTTGTATGACTGTATCTGACTATATTACCAATCCCAGAGTAATTATACTAGTTGGGATTGGAATCTTAACGAAATGCATGTTTTATTCATTGATATCTGAATGACTGTATCAGACTATATTACCAATCCCACAGTAATTATACTAGTTGGGATTGGAATCTTGGGGAAATGCATGTCTTATTTATTGGTATATGCATGACTGTATCAGACTATAATACCAATCCCACAGTAATTATACTAGTTGGGATTGGAATCTTAACGAAATGCATGTTTTATTTATTGGTATCTGAATGACTGTATCAGACTATAATACCAATCCCACAGTAATTATACTAGTTGGGATTGGAATTTGAGCGAAATGCATGTTTTATTTATTGATATCTGGATGACTGTATCAGACTACTACCAATCCCACAGTAATTACAGTATACTAGTTGGTATTGGAATTTTGACGAAGTGCATGTTTTAATTTTTTGTATCTGGATGACTGTATCAGACTATAATGCCAATCCCACAGTAACAGTATACCAGTTGGGATTGGAAATTTTCCCGAAATGCATGTTTTAATTTTTTTCTAAATGGATGACTGTGTCAGACTATAATACCAATCCCACAGTAATTATACTAGTTGGGATTGGAATCTTGACGAAATGCATGTTTTATTCATTGGTATCTGGATGACTGTATCAGACTATAATACCAATCCCACAGAAATTATACTAGTTGGGATTGGAATCTTAACGAAATGCATGTTTTATTCATTGATATCTGAATGACTGTATCAGACTATATTACCAATCCCACAGTAATTATACTAGTTGGGATTGGAATCTTGACGAAATGCATGTTTTATTTATTGGTATATGGATGACTGTATCAGACTATAATACCGATCCCACAGTAATTATACTAGTTGGGATTGGAATCTGAACGAAATGCATGTTTTATTTATTGATATCTGGATGACTGTATCAGACTACCACCAATCCCACAGTAATTACAGTATACTAGTTGGTATTGGAATCTTGACGAAATGCATGTTTTAATTTTTTGTATCTGGATGACTGTATCAGACTATAATACCAATCCCACAATAATTATACTAGTTGGGATTGGAATCTTGACGAAATGCATGTTTTATTTATTGGTAAATGGATGACTGTATCAGATTATAATACCAATGCCACAGTAATTATACTAGTTGGGATTGGAATCTGAACGAAATTCATGTTTTATTTATTGATATCTGGATAACTGTATCAGACTACTACCAATCCCACAGTAATTACAGTATACTAGTTGGTATTGGAATCTTGACGAAATGCATGTTTTATTTATTGGTATCTGTATAACTGTATCTGACTATATTACCAATCCCACAGTAATTATACTAGTTGAGATTGGAATCTTAACGAAATGCATGTTTTGTTTATTGGTATCTGGATGACTGTATCAGACTATAATACCAATCCCACAGTAATTATACTAGTTGGGATTGGAATCTTAACGAAATGCATGTTTTATTTATTGGTATCTGTATGACTGTATCTGACTATAATACCAATCCCACAGTAATTATACTAGTTGGGATTGGAATCTTAACGAAATGCATGTTTTATTTATTGGTATCTGGATGACTGTAACAGACTATAATACCAATCCCACAGTAATTATACTAGTTGGGATTCGAATCTTAACGAAATTCATGTTTTATTTATTGATATCTGGATGACTGTAACAGATTATAATACCAATCCCACAGTAATTACAGTATACTAGTTGGTATTGGAATCTTGACAAAATGCGTGTTTTAATTTTTTGTATCTGGATCACTGTATCAGATTATAATACCAATCCCACAGTAATTATACTAGTTGGGATTGGAATCTTGGCAAAATGCATGTTTTAATTTTTGATATTTGGATGACTGTATCAGACTATAATACCAATCCCACAGTAATTATACTACTTGGGTTGAAGAAGACCTTTGTTTGATGTTGAACTGTAGTAATCACCACAGACAGAATCCTTTGTCCTAACTAAATTCACTACATGTTACTCATCGTTGTTGCACATTTAATATGAGCTTATCCATATCGTATGGAAACTTAATTAATCCATTGAGCTGCAATGTGCTCCAGTGCGCCTTACTTATTTTTCTTACTTGTCTAATGGCAGACGATTTTACTTTGCCGGGCACAAATCAACGGAACACAATGACTTTTGTTCAGTTCGCAGACCATCATGTCAAATGTGTTCACAATGAATAATGAATACATGTTATTTATACTCTTGGTGCTCAGTGCCAATGTAGTAGTGATAATAGCAGACAGCTGTGGTAGGTACTATGAGATACAAATATTATCTGAAAAATATAAGCAGTTCTGTAAATCACATTACAGAAATATTTTGATAGGTGATACTATAAATATTGGAAAGGTTGGGAAAACTATTCAAGGGCTGTTTATATCCATGCTCACTTTAACTCTTGCAGGAAATAATCTTGAATGAAATAGTCAGTGTAGCTGTTCTGTTGTGGCCAAATGAGCCCGGTACACAGGGGTGTACATTGGGGGGGGGATTTGAAAATCACAAGAAGTTGGTCCCAGTTTTATTGCACTCCTCTATTTCTGTGCTAACGTATAGCTACAAATGCCTGTTCCAGAACAGGAAAGTCATCCCAGATCATCCCAACCCCAACCCCCAGAAATTTTTGAATGTGTGCCCATGTTGGTACATATAAACAGCCCCTAATAATGAACATTGTTTGATAGGCAATTTTCACCCAGGCTGGCCAGGCATTTTTAATATTTTTTGCTGTTTGAAGTTTTGAACTCGATATGTACACTTCATACCAGTTTAATACAGTCGATACTAATAGTCAGCACATAGTCCATATAAACGTCGCTACTGTATATAAACCATTAATCCATTATTCCATGGCATGGTACGTGATTTTTCAAAATATTGAAAAAATATAGCCCTATATATAAGTATAAAATATATGTCCAATACTCGCGTATAAAAACTCTCCAATTTTGACTTTCAATCTTCACAGGGAACCACTTTTACCATAAATACAACAAGCAGAAAGAGCATCTAATATCGCGAGCCAAAAATTATTGCCATTTACACACTTAATAGTCCGATTTATTTACTCGAAGTCATTAATATTTATAACACTGCTTGCTCGTCGCCATATTGAATGCGCTATATTGATAAAGGCCGATAAACGGTAGTCTGGCACTAGTATAATTTGTTTGCTACTCAGATTGGCGAGATTGGTAATCTGGCAAGTATAAATACTGCGCCTCCCGACCAATCTCATAGTTATTATACTAGCTAGATTCTTGCGAAACGGGTGGCTCTATGGTGCAATCTCGTTCCCTGAGCCTGCGGTCCTTGGGAAGGAAACGAAGGCTCTGGGATAATCCGTTTCAGGGAGGAATCTGATTGGCCGTTGATATGGAATGTGCAGTTCAATCTTAGCCAGAATTGCTGGCTTTCGGCAACGGATTATCCCAGAGCCTTCGTTTCCTTCCCGAGGATCGCAGGCTCGGGAACGAGATTGGCTATGGTGTAATTGACAAGGGAATGGTGAGCAAGAGAGTTCGTATAGAACAGTTTCAGCGGTAGATCAATAAGAGATCAAGAAAATCAATAATTTGAGCGGTAGATCAAGAAAATCAATAATTTGACAACAAAAAGCAGAAGGCAGAAATCACCACTTTATCATTGGCAACTTTTCAACCCTATACCGTGCAACCTTGAGTGTCCCTATATGTCGTGTGGAGTTTATCTATTGGTCGAGTGTCGAGGGTTAAATGTCGAGGGCGAGGGTAAAACGTCGAGGGTGAGGGCAAAACGTCGAGGACGAGGTAATATGCGTTCCACGCACATATTATAGGCTTCTACGTGCATTTTAAATGTACTAACAGGGCAATTTAAACTTCACGGCAAACGGCCTTTTTGGCCGCTGACTGGAATTTTTCTTCTTCGTTCGCTTCATCTTCTCATTGTTATCTCAAAAGAATCATCATACATTACAGTTTTAAAATAGCTAGTTCATTTCCCATTTATTACCTTGACCCTTGTAGCATAAATTTTATATTTACTATAGCTACCACAAACGGCTTTTTGCAATTTTGCGCACCCAGCTCTGCGCGAATTCTAGTACTAGCTACTGCATGAATTTTAATACATGTGTTATGCTACATTATACACATGAGAAAAATCCAACACTGTATGCTATATTGTCGATCGACATTTTGTAGCAAATTTCGTAACAAATGTCTTAGTTCTTGTTCATTGCCAGTGGTATTTTGAACGCACGCTTTATCTTTACTTGCGCCAATTCTTGTAGCTACTGCGCGAATTTTAATACATGTATTATATATGGCGCGTTTTTACTGTCAAAATTCAATAGGTCCAATAGTTATAAGTCGAACACCAAATCACCAATGATACAAATCGGGCAACACTTACTCGAATCGAGCAGACTGATACGTAAATCGATTATTGAAATCGATCAATATACATTCAAAACGAGCACTGACAGTATAGCCAAATCGAACGACTTTTCCTTGTTTATATTATATTGTGAACTAAATAGTGTTATTGTATTAGGCAAATGAGAACCATGCATTAAATGTCTTGGTATTTTGAATGCAAGCTTTATCTTTACTACTTGCTCGCACTCTAGTAGCTACTGCGCGAATTTTAATACATGTATTAAGGTATATTGTCGACATTCCGTAGGTGAAAAGAATTGGCCAGTTTACATTGTTCATTATATTATGAAATATGATACTGGTTAAAATTCGCGTCGAGCTAAATGTTATTGTATTAGGCAAATGAGAACCATACAATAAATGTCTTAGTTCTTGTAGCTAGGTATTTTGAAGGCACGCTTTATCTTTAGTATAGCTACCACAAAGCGTTTGGCGCACCAACTAGTAGCTACTGCGCCAACCTCCTACTGCGCGAATTTCAATACATGTATTAAGGTATATTGTCGACATTGTGTAGGGAAATTGTCAAACCTTTAACTTGTCCTTGTTTATATTTTGTTTATATTATGTTGTGAACTAAATGTTATTCTATTAGGCAAATGAGAAGCATACAATAAATGTCTTAGTTCTTTTTGGTATTTTGAACGCTCGCTTTATCTTTACTTGCGCGAATTCTAGTAGCCTAGCTATTGCGCGAATTTCAACTTTGTATTTTAATATGGTCAAACCTTTAACTTGCCCTTGTTTATATTGTATAATTGTATTGTGAACTAAATGTTATTGTATTAGGCAAATGAGAACCATACAATAAATCAAAATAAACTGTCGAACCTTTAACTTGTCCTTGCTTATATTCCACTATATTGTACAAATTCGCGTCGGGTCCAAATTTTGGGGTTTTCGAGTCGTTTGATACAACATATTGATTGTATAAATCCGCCGGGTCGGCGAAATTTTGGAAGCCAAATTTTGGGGTCTTTAATACAAAAAGAAAAACATTAATTCAACACGCAAGAAAGTCCAGAGTGCGACAAAAATGAACACAACTACACCACGGATGTTTATGACTCTACAACGTATATTTATAAACAGTTGTTTATTAGTTAAAAAGTCAAACTGTCGAACCTTTAACTTGTCCTTTGTAAAATTCGCTGGGTCCAAATTTTGGGGTTTTCGAGTCGGTACACGAAGAAAAACATATTAATTCAACACGCAAGAAAGTTCAGAGTGCGACACAACGTAAAATCCATAGGAAACCGGCACAACTCTTTGAAAATTCAACGAATCTGTGTGAAATATATTCTGATCACTCAGCCAAAAGGTGCCATTTTGAAACTGGACT
>CACRXK020001466.1:0-45160 GCA_902702795.2 Paramuricea clavata
AAATCGCCCGAAAATAGTGGACGCGGAGCTCGAAATCCGCCATGTTTTTGCGGACACTTTTTTGTTTGACGAGATATGGGAGCACGATCTCCAGATATATATAGTAGAGCTCAGTGGTTTATGCGCAGCAAAGATTCGCAAACGGTGACATAGCCTGCTCGCAGGCCGTTGTCAGGCAGAGGCTGCATGGGAGGTACGGCCTGCGACCTTTATTAGTAAAAAGTCGATTTATGCGTACGGAGCGTACGCAAAATTCCTATTGGTCAGAAGTGCCCCATGAGTTAATATCGTGCAAATATTTAACTCGTACGACATTTCGCAATGTAATTTTAAAGCTGGCATTCAATCAGTGGCGTATAAAACCATGACTTTGTTTATCTCTTCGAAGAAGTAACTGAATGTATTTGAGAAACCTTTCAATTTAAATTAACGTTGAAGGATGAGCGAAGGTTAGCAATATTAACTGTACTTCCAACGGGATTTGATAAAAGTTTCAGCCGGTACGACCATATCCACACGACTATATAGTCGGTAAAGTATGCGAGTAAATGGCGACTGTCAGTCGCGCATCATGTATACTTCCAATCCAAACGCTAATCCTAACCCAAACCCTAATCCTAACCCTAATCCTAACCCTAATCCTAACCCCTAACCCTAACCCCTGACCCCTGACCCCTAACCCCGCAACCTAACCGCAGACCCTAACCCCGGCCAGCTACCCCTCCCGGGAACTATCCTCCCACCTCCCCACCGTCGGCCGGGCTGGGACAGTTACACTTATAACTAAAACTCTTGTGCAGTGGTTACGGTTTACTAGCAGGCTCAGCCATACGACGGTGCACATTTTCCTCGACTATCAGTCGCCACTTTTCCGCATACTTTAGCGACTATCTAGTCGCATAAAATGGTCGTACCGGGTGCAAGTTTACATGTAATATACCGATACTTTGTCTTCGTCAGCTATAATAATAAACCTTTTTCAAAGAAGTACAAGGGAAAACTTCGACGTATGCCTTGCTGATCTTTGCAGAGAGAGTAAAATAAGTCTAGTTCAGGCTGACAATTTATCTAACCGCGTTTACATCACTTGCGGTTTCAAACGTTGAACAACTTAAGGTTAGCCCAGCGAGACGTTCGTTGAGACACAGGCAGTGAATCAGCTAGTATAAAGCAGTTGATTGTCAAATGCCTCCGAACATTTCTCCCAAATACTTCCCTGTCAACCCAAGGCTTTCTGCCTAAACAATCTGGTCTAGTGGTCTTGAATAAGTCAAGACAATGGGCAAATTATTAAAACAGACGCCGTCGAGGAAAGTCGTTCTTAGAACACCTGGCCAATTTGAATTTACACCTGGAAATTTTGCAATAGTCGTTTGCGTGTTTTTTGACCGAAGTCCGCTCTCTCTTTGAGACTTTATTTTTGGGAGTCTCAACTAGTGACATATATTATTACAACAAGAGCTTTTTACAAAAAAATGTAGTTATTAAACACGGCAGAATCTATGCCACGGCCACGGGTTTTCAAATTGTCTATTGTCTATTGAGTTAATTGTATTATTGAGCAAATGAGACTTCACGCAATAATGATTAATGTTGTTTTTTAGCCTGCTATTGTTCGAACACTTTTAATAAATAGTGTTTGTTACTTTGTTCAAAACCTAAATACGTTTCCTTAAATCTTACAGTTATATTTTGGATATAAATATATAAAATACATTAACTAATAGAGTAAAATTTTACGTCTCTGTAGTATAGTTACATAATTTAAAACGGCAATGTACGAACAAGACAGCAATATACAAACGGGACTATGTTTTAAATATTAGAACACTTTAGGGAAAAAACGACCATGAATTATTTTAGATTAAAGTTTAGACCTTGGAATCCTAGTGAAAGACACAGGCGTAAAATTGCGCGAGAAACTGTTTGTTGTTGTTAATAACCTCTGGTAATCTAATTAACAAAACTTACTTTGATTGGCTACTATTTACCGGATATTCAATTATCTCAAAGGGGGCGTATTGAAAAAATATCAATAAAAGTCGCAGGCTCTATATAATAGAGCCTGTGAGCAGGCTAACGGTGACACTGCTCCTTTAACTCGAAGGGCTTTTATAAAACTCGAAAAATACCTACCCCAAAATTTTGTATTCAATTACAACAAAAATTACTTGCATTCCCAGAAAACTTACAAAAACCTACATATAAGACATTTAAACAGTTTTTTTATATCTAAAATTGTTTTCGAGTTATACGCTGTCAAAAACGCGTTTTTGACCTAGTACCCAGTCCTTATTGCGAGTTTTTGGTCCAATTTTCACATTTAAAACAGCAATAACTCAAAGACTATTTGAAAAATCAAAAAACTGTTTAAAAGTCTTATATGCGGTTTTTTGTACGCTTTCCGATGATGCAAGTCATTTTTATTGTAATTGAATACAGAATTTCCCATTTTTTTGCTGTTATACAATTTAATAGAGGATAATCATTGATCACCCATTTTCTCGGGATTGGGCAACTTTTTTGCTTGGGAACTTTTTTTGGTAGTGATGTACCTATATGCCTTTCAAATAAACCCCAAACCAAGTATTTCCCACATGGGTGCCACGAAGCGAAATAAATTTGGCCAACAGCCCACGGCCTATATCGTGGTTTGTAAGCGTTGTATACAAGACGTGAAAATACAGTATGTGGTTTGCTGTTTTAATAATGTTGGCAGAGGGCCGCAGAGCGCAGAGGACTTTTATTTATTCATTTATTTCTGCTCTTGATGAATTTTAATGAAATAAAATCATTCATGGCAATGGTTTCCCTGAATTATATTCCCTCACTTATTTTTTCAGTATTTTCACAACTCCGCCTCACTACATTGTGCATGTACATATACCTATATAATATCATTAACGTGATAATATATTCAGAAGAAATTAATAATTCAAAGGGTCAAGGGTCGTTCAGTTTTGATTGGTCAGATTGACATAACGTGATATCTGCAGATTTTAAACTGTTCCAATTGGATTTTCCCTGACAAGTAAATCTGGTGATTTTTTGTAACACTTAATCTGCAGAGAGTGACTTGGGCAGTTGGGACGTTTGAGAATTGGCAGCGAATTACGAAATGATTCGATTTGGCTATGAGTACATGGTAAGTTGTACACGCATGTAAACATATTTTGGCGTTAGACTTGAAGTGGCTCTGAATACATTTGTTGGCACAATGCAATATATTTTGAGCAAAACATATTTAATATATTCTGTTTTGCGTTTATATACATATAAATGTTTGTTGGGCTATTAAACATTCGACTACAAGTCGCTATAGCACTGTGGGTCTGTGCTAACACAACGGTGAAATCGTATGCCTTATAGGCAATATTTATAACTGCTCGTGCTACTGAATAAATTCTTCGCTTCGTACGACGTCAACTGATCGGTTATTGCGGCTCTAGCAATACTCAATGATTTATTTATAATGACATTCATTTTATGGTAGAGTGATCTTTATAGGGGAGCGGGCTTGCTTTGTGTTATAAATCATGTTCAATAATGAACTCCATGGAATTTGTTGTCTGTTGGCCCAAAGTATTTTTGTGCAAGCTGATTTATGGCTCGATATTCCAGTTACGCATTTTGGCACACACGGAAAAGTTTAAATCTTTCCAAATTTTATACAAATTACCTCAATCACAGACAAAACTAAATGCTGTGCTTTTATTCATTTCATTATTTCATGCAAGGAATACAGTAACTGCATATGCTGGAAGCAGCTTTTATTATGTTTATGGTCTGTATATATATGGTACCACGGATATATTACCAACGTTTTTAAATAGTAAGATGCGCCTCCAACAGCTTTTTGCTGTATGGATAATGGATATAAAATTATGCAGTCTTTTGATGTAAAGCTTCGGTGCCAGACTGAGAGTTGCACTGAACTCGCTTGCATTTGATCGCCAACTCTCATCGACTCATTGCACGCTCATGAACGTTGAGGCGGTTGGTTCAAACTTTTAATTTACGGAGTTCAAGTGAGTTTTTGCTACGCGCGAGGAAATATCTATTTCACTCTCATCATGATTCATTCATCAAGTCTCGTGCAACTCTTCTGACTTCTCGTTTAACCGGGAAAGCTCCCATCAATTCACATGCTGCATG
The DNA here is from genome assembly GCA_902702795.2 of Paramuricea clavata. Lineage (NCBI taxonomy): Eukaryota > Metazoa > Cnidaria > Anthozoa > Malacalcyonacea > Plexauridae > Paramuricea > Paramuricea clavata. The sequence continues at coordinate 4,156 of CACRXK020001466.1, forward strand.
ATTTTCTTTTCAATTCACATCAATTCACATGACTTTCGTCACTGCATTTCTTTGTTTTGCCTTTTCAATCTTCTAGCTCTCATGCTTGCATTACTAATGAAACTGATAAAGCAAAAACCAGTTCGTAATGTTAACAGCGCATTAGGATTGAACATTGAGTTTAATACTGTCGAATTTTGCATGTGCCAGTTTTGAAGATCTGTGAATTAAAATGCAACCTCGTTCCCAGGCTTATATCCCTCTTGAACAGCAGCCTAGTCCCTAGGCCTCTTAGTACGCCTATTTCGCGTTTCTGCATATTAATGAGGTGACGGCGCGTTTCGCTCGGTGACGTCACGGAAATCAAAAGCGTGCAAAGAGGACTTGGGACTAGTCTGCTTGAACAGAATATACCCTACTAAAATACAGCCTGACGCAGGATGCGCAGTCTTCTCTAACAACGAACTGAGCTACAAATTCTCCCTCCTTCAGACTATATTGAAATAAAAAATTATCATTAAAACTAATTCGTATTGTACCATTGTACTTGTATATGTCCGCGGTGAAAGTCACAGCCAATAAAACCAGAATTCTGATAAACTACAACGTCTCGATTTGATCAGATTCACGCATAACATTCGGCACGAGTCTCGCGCATTGTTCATGATATGATTTTGTTTTTGAAAATCTGATCTTCGGACAAAGTAAATTTACATATAAAAGACAAAAGTACTTTGTTCTGATGACTACGCATTACCGCGTTCCAAAATCGACCAAAACTACTTTTTTAGATAGTTTAGATGCGCTGCGAAACGCACGCGAAAATTAGACCTGCCAAGTGCCAAGTATCATGTTTGTCTGAAATTTAATCTTGAATCGATTGCACCGAGTCTGGGTAGCGACGAAGCAGCCAAGTCGCCAGTTTTGTGTTGGTCCCCATGCGAGGCTAATAGTTCAACGGGGCAGTCCGAAGTACCAAGTTGGCATTTTGGGCTCCAAATCTTGTAAATGTTTGATGGTATTTCATTTAGGACACGGGCTTTCAATGCAAAATGCAGGAAATTAATTCCATTTCAGATGGTAGCAAGGGATGATAGGCCCCGAACCCTCTATACAAGGTCGCCCGTAAGTTGAGAGGTCTGGTTTGTGAACATACGTCGTAATTTATGGTTTTCGTCTAGTATATAATATCAGAACACGATCCGCGTTCACTCTGGGCATTTCCTAGTATATATGTATAATTTATCCTATGCCTATGGCCATGAACATGTATACATGTGACGTTTGATGCATACTCATGTTATAGCGTGAACTCTGTCTATCTATAGATTTTTACGGAGAAGAATAGAATAGAATAGAATAGAAACTTTATTTCACGAGGGAAAACGTATTAACCGTAAAAGTTATCTAACATACGGCCCTCGCACTATTTTGATATTTACAGGCATAAAAAGTATTAAGGATTACGACTATTTACATTTGAGAAAAAAATAATTAGTAATGAATTACAATTACAATTTAGTAAATATTTACAATTTATACAAAATAGATCTTCGATATGGTTAGTAAGGGTAAGCTTGTTAAGAAAGATTTTACGAATTTTTTGTTTGGCGTTAGTATATGAAGAGCAAGATGGCGAAGCAGCAAGTTGCTTACAATCGCTATCTAAGCAATTAAAAAGAATGGAAGCACTGTACAGAAATGTTCGTTTACCAGAGTCAGTACGCGAGAAGGGGGGTTGAAGGTCATATGCGCAAGCTCTAGTCAGAGCCCGTTGTCGAATAGAAGATAAGAATTTAAACATTTGCTTAAATGAAGATGGAGCACTGGGATTTGTGAGAATGTTAATTAGTAAGAGAAGCTTCCTAAATTTAACAAGATCAAAAATTGGGATTATTCGAATCTGGGAAAAAACAAGAACAGAAGGAGTAGAAAAGTCAGCGTCTAGAATAATACGTGCTGCACGCTTTTGCAGTCGAAGAATGCGAAGTAAAAGTGTTTTTGAGGTGTATTCTATATTTATTTTTCTCTAGCCTACTTATAGCAGTCGCTTTATTTTTTGAAGGTTTTGAGGATTTTTGTATAATAAGAAAATAAAGCGACTGATGCGCATGCTATTTTTTGCTCTGTTTTGTTTCCGGCTAAGGTAAGGTGAAACAATGTATTAGAGACCTTAAGATTGACGTTTACGGCAAACGTCAAACCGCTAGCGAAGTTTTTGACTTTACAGCTCTATTATTGTAGCTTTTACACCAGTTTTGAAATATGTTAAACTGATTAAACTTCTGCTCTTTAGCAATGATTTAAGAAAGAAAATGAACCACTAGTCATGCCATTCACCAAAGCAGTAAATGAAGATTTGGCGTTTGAAGTTGACGTTTGACGTATAAATTTCATGCTTTAACGACTACAAGCCCTCGTAGCAGTTCAAGCATGAAATCTATACGCCAAACGCCAACTTCAAACGCCAAATCTTAATTTACTGCTTTGGTGAATGGCATGACTAATGGTTAATTTGCTTTCTTAAATCATTGCTAAAGAGCACAAGTTTAATAAATTTAACATATTTCAAAACTGGTGTAAAAGCTATTATAATAGAGTTGTAAAATCAAAAACTTCGCTAGCGGTTTGACGTTTGCCGTAAACGTCAATCTTAAGGTCTCTATTATTGTGTGTGGGACACCCATTTTGAGAAATAATATCTATTATCATTCACTTTATAGTATTCTTAATTTTGATTGGTTAATTTACCTGCAAATAACTGCGTGTACTGTAATTCTGTAAATAATAGTCTGAGCGTGCGTTTATTAAAAACGTTGCTCAGCTACAAATAATACTCTGAGCACGCGCATTGCCTTTAATTTTTGTAAATAATGGCGGCTCGCTTTGCTGAACTTTTGGAAGATGAGTTGTCTTGCTTATACTTGAAGACATACGTTGTATTGTATGTGTTCGTAACATAACAAAAGATAAAACAAGCTTTATAAGAGAATGATAAAACAATTATTGAACTCGGTTCTCGCGAATAATTGATCTGCCCAATACTGAATTGATAATTACTGCCCCCTGGTGAAAACATCCTGCGTACGGGTCCTTCCTGTGGACGTTTTCCAAGTAGTTGCATTGTGCACTAACCTTGTCCTTGTGAATGCATGTTATATTTCATACAAATCTACGTAATATGTAGGCCTATGATATACAGGTATACATATATTTTCAGCTTAAGTTCTGTTCAAAACGGAAGTACCTGCACACTTCCGCTTGTGTAGTTCGTTGTGTAATTGATACTGTATTTCTGTAGCTGCTGAAAAATGTTTGTTCAAAAATCGTGCATTAAGATATAACTAATAGCTGTTGTGGAATTTATTGATTAGCCAACGCATATTCCACCAAAAAAATGCTAACAAATAAACATAAGTCAAGAATAAGCGGCTTCTTTCGGTAAATTTTTCCGAGCTTCTACAGAAATACAGTATTACACAACAAACTACAGTAACTGAAGTGTGCAGGTATTTCCGTTTTGACTGTAATACCCCAAAATAGTGAAATGTACATCACGTCGACCTAGCCTCCTGGCGTAGGCATTGCCTTTAACATCCGCAGACGGTGAGATTTTTTTCTCGCGAGGTGAAAAATATCAAACACGATAGATATTTTCCTCAAGCCCTCGAGAGGTTAATTAAATCCTCACGAAAACTATCCGCACACGAGAGTGAGCTACGGCACGTTTAGATTGGAGGGCAGAATTTAGTTGAGGGCGACAAAACAAGCAGGTGAACTGGGAGATGCCTGCAGGGCTAACGTTAGCCTAGTCTCCTACGCAGCCTGTTCGCGTGTCCGAGGTTTTCAGGCTGCGTGGAGACTAACGTTAGCCTTATAAAGCCTTCGATCCGTCTGATGTGTAATGCTTAATTCTTGATTCATATACTTGAAAAACGTGTGTAGATCCAGAAACGTTCGGAAATCTACGCCAAATGGTAAAATTATAACTTCAATTCACCGGTGGATCACTAAATTTACCGGTCACAGCGGAATTTATGCCGGTCATTGTCACTCGTTAGCTTCTTCCCCTCATCTTTCGCGTGACTCGTATAGCTTTAGAGACAATTGTGTATTTTGAATTGTATTTGTAACAAAGTTTCTGTATGGCATTTATCAATGCTGTAGTAGTAATTACAGTGCAATTTACACACGAATATTTCGTATATTTGGACGCTGACAAACAGAGCAATTGTTTGCCATGCTTGCACACTTGCTCACTTTACATCCCACTTATGAAATAATTAAATTTATAAAAGGAGAGCATTCAATTTTGTGTATGATTTAATGTGTATTTGTTAAGGTTATTTGCACTAATATGAAAGATTTAAACTTTTCTGTCGCATGTGTGAAAACAGCCCTTAAGCCCGTTTTCCACTCACGTATTTCGCCGAAATAATACGAATACAGCCCTTAAGCCCGTTTGCCACTCACGTATTTTGACAAAGAAATAATTTTTTTACATTCATTCGCCGCTGAAGAAATTTGTTCTCCTGCTACAGCTGCTTAAAATTTTCAACATCTGTTTGACCTTTCGTTGACGGCGCGAAAGAACAACAAATGAACTTTTTCGGTGGCGAAATTTTTCGCCAGCGGCGGCGAAATACGTGAGTGGAAAACGGGCTTGAAGCACAATGCTTGCGGTATCGTATCCGTACGACAAAATGTGTCACTTCGCCGCCCTTATTAGCCTGCGTCCTAGACGGACATACACTTCTTTGCAAAATTGGAAGTCAACAATCTGCTCCATTTTTGAACGTACTTTTTTCTTAAAAAAATTATTACCGCCAGGCGACGCCGATATTTGCCGGTCAAACTGTGAAATTTTACCGGTCAGTGACCGGTGACCGGCACTTATTTCGAGGCCTGTACAGTCCAGGACTTTTGTGAAAATCAATTTTGAAGTCTTTGATTACTAGTGCCTAAATCCAACCTCGTACCCAGGGTTCTCTTTGTGCTGGCCTGAAGGAACCCTGGGTACGAGGTTAATGGCCCAGTGTTGGCCTAAATCATGTATGTCTCAAACGTTTTATCAATTTGTTTATGTTTGCAAGGCATGAAGGTCGAGGATTTTCACCTTCTCCAAAGTCGTTATATCCAGTCGATCTTTATCAATTATTCGAATTATAGGAATAAATGGGATATATATATATATATATATATATATATATATATATATATATATATATATATATATATATATATATATATATATATATATACAGGGTGTATAAAAAAAAACGCAACCTCGGAATTTCCTAAGAAATCACTTTGCAGCATAAAAGATTTTAGGCCCCTGGGAATTGAAATCGAATTGCTAATAGATCATATTACTGTTGTTGTGCATTAAATAAATGCATAAATTTTGCTTTATGCACTCGCGTGTGCAGTAATTTTGACAGTTATGCTATTTTAAATTCCCAGGCGCCTAAAATCTTTTGTCTTTAAAACAATGTCGATTTCTTGGGAAATTCCGAGGTTGCGCTTTTTTTGATACATATATATATATATATATATATATATATATATATATATATATATATATATATATATATATATATATATATATATATATATATATATATATATATATAATATATATATATATATATATATATAATATATATATATATATATATATATATATATATATATATATATATATATATAATATATATATATATAATATATATATATATATAATATATATATATATATAATATATATATATATATAATATATATGGGGTTGAGAGTCGAGACGTCAAGTTCGGCCTGTCAGTGTTTGTACCGTGGCTAAAATGACATGTGGAAGCCCATAATATTTTTCATCATATACCTGACTGTTATGGCTCGAATTTGATCACAAGATGACACTTTCAAACTGTTGGTAAATAGTGTTATTTTCCAATCAGTTTTAGATGAAATTGACATGCACTGTGGGATGAAGGCTTTATTGTCTGTGGAACTGCAGAAGTTGGAGTTACGAGGGATGAACGACTGTGTACGTTTTCCAAAATTACCAAGATGAGTCACAGCAGGTCAGTCATCATTATTCAAATCATGAAGAACTCACTCTTCTTTTTATATTAACTCATTTTAGTGAATTTTTCTGGCAATTGTTGTATGAATCGTACTTATACTTATAGTGTGCACTGCTGTATGACCGTCGTGTCTGATGATTCTTTGAAAGAGAATTTGGCTATGCTGGCGCAGCCATGAGACTTAGTTAAACTTAATTGCTTCATTATCTTTGAAATTGTTAGTCAGTAATTCCCAGATTAGATATTTAGCTCCACTACCTCGACATGATTTTTTAAGTTGGCATGTTATGGCATGCATGTAAATTCATTTTTTTAACAATTAAAGGAGTGTAATAAAAAGGTTAAACTCCAGATCTTCTTTCACTGGCGCGTGTGCTATAAATTAAAACCTCAGTTACCATGTCCATTTACCACACAAAAAATCTACCACCTGGATCTTAAACTCAGAATGGTGTTGGTACATGAAGATGCAACAGCAAGAACTGCTGGATTGGATTTAACTGCAAGCGCCTAGGCCTTTTTTGTTGCGCTCTGGTGTTTTACCAGCGCGGTAGGAAAGGTCTGGAGGGTTGACTGTAGTTTAAACATGAACTACCAGGAATGAGGTAGATTATTCAAAGACAACACCTGAAACACCACCTTGCTCACCTGTCGTTTTTGGCCTCGGTAATGGATGACAAGTGATTTACTGATTCAAAAACAACACCTGAAACACCACCTTGCTCACCTGTCGTTTTTGGCCTCGGTAATGGATGACAAGTGATTTACAAGATGGAGCTGTGGTGCGAACACTCAACAGATATTTTAAATGATACCTCGTCAATAAGCTCGCTATTCATAATGAACAACTGGCAAGTATAAACTGCTCTTGGGTGGGAGGTGGTGGAGTGTAACACACCCCCAATAATTCAAAACGTTGGTCAAAATTGGTCAAAATGGAACTAATATTTGCTTAAAATTGAAGGTCAAAGTTGGTAAAATTTGTCGACAACGTTTTCGGGAAACATTTCTACTACTTGGTCAAAATTCTACTGAAAAGTTGGTCAAAACATGACGACATCCCAATGTTGATGTCTTCACGACGTCCCTGTCTATATTTAAAGAGGCGTTTGCCAATCTATAACAATGTTCATGTAAACTATGATATAGCGCGCCTGGGTATGAGGCAGGGACTTTAATAAATCATGATCTGTTTTCAATCTGTCGTAGATAACCGAGTTTTCAGTATAGCTTCATATTTTAAGAAAATCCCTTGCGATTCCAGGAAATGAGCATATATGTATCATCACTTATATAGTATAATATGAACACGTGTCCTTGTTTCGTGATTCGTAAATATTTAACCGAAGTCTGATTTCAATTACGTACCGAATTCTAAGTCGAAGGGATAATTAAAATAAAATATCGTGCTGGAACAGTACCGAACTAGAAAATCTTGATTTTGAGTGGATTCGAATTTGGAAACTATAGCTAGGAAACAATTAGTTTGTTTACATAGTTCTGTGGTAAAGTGGATGTACTTCGAATTACGGTATGATGTGAACTAGCGAAAAAATTCAGGTAACTTGCTTGTCCATTTCAGTTATTTGCAGAACTCTGAAGCAAAGCGTCATTCAGACAGAAACAAAGGCCTTTCGTCAGAGAGTGAAGTCATACTGAATAATTGTATGCAAAAGAAGAAGCAACCGAAAACTCTCGCGCTGCTATAAATCATGTAACGAACGTCACAATATAGTGCTCTCATACTGAACATTAGTCCAGTCCAAGACCTCCTAGCTACTGACTTTCTGTTGACTGGGGGAATTTAGGTTCAAATGAAGTTATTTCTGTGTGACGTCATGTCGTGTGATGTTGCCTGATGTGGCAATTGCCAGCCTCGTCTCAGACTTCCGACCAGTCTCGTTCAATAAAAAATAGATGATGTCTAATGTTTTCAATACATACTATTGTTCCCAGTAAACTGCGAAATGACCGTTTTTTAGGCTGTTTGTCAGTGACAGGTAGGTACAAAATAAGGTTTCCGTTTTTATAACGTAGAAAAAACTATCCTAACGCAAAACTAAACACTAACCCTAACCCCAAACCTAACCCTAACCTAATCCTAATTTATTTTAAAAATTGATATAAAAACGGAAACCTTATTTTGAAGTATACTATCTAGCAATTGCCTGTGTCCCTCGTAATTGACAAAACTGTCACTGACCTGACCGCCTAAAAAACGGTCGTTTCGCAGTTTACTGGGAACAATAGTATAACTTCCGTATTCTTATAAACACTCCTTATGTAAACAACACAATATCAAAGGCATGCCTCGGCCATATATATTATAAGACTGATCAGAGCAGGGACGCCGGAACTGGGGGGGGGGGCAGGAGGGTCAGCTGCCTCTCTTGCCTTTTGCTAGGGGGGCAAGGGGGGCAGAAGTGCCCTTTTAGTTGTAAAATACTACCTGATAAATCACATTTCCAGTGATGCTTTTTCGGGCAAAATCATGAGATTCGGGTAATTTATAGGCCCAGAGAAAGTAAATTTACAAAAATAAGTGTGAATTTGGAAAAGAATGAGGTTAATTTACAAAAATTTTAGAAAATTTTTGGATTTTAGAAAAAAATTTGGATAAATGGAGAAAATTGCTGATGTCTGGAAAAATTTTGTTACGTCACGAAAAATTTTGGTATGTCCGGAAAAAATTTTTTACCCCTAAAATGGTACACTGACCGAAATTTTCTTGGCGACGGGGGGGAGGTCGCGCAAAAAAAATTTAATGTAAAAAAAAATTTCAGGTAGGTGCCCTTTGGTGTGCGTCTGCCCCCCTTTGCCTTTTTATCGTTCCGGCGTCCCTGGATCAGAGTTTCTTCTTCAAAATTGTCGTCGTTTCGACTCGTTCAGTGACATGACTCACGGCATACGAGACTTTATCAATGACAATGTCTATATTGCAGAACAAATTGCACTAAGTCAACGTTCAATGTGTTACACAGCCAACCTCGTACACTAGGTTTTGCCACACTCTGGAGCCATCCCTCCCTGCGTACAAGGTTAATTGTTGTTATACATGCAGTCTCACACTCGACACACTTGCTTCAGGGTTCAGGTCCAAGTCTTTCTTTGAGAGGAACTGAACTTATATAAACTCTATTCTGTAGCAAAATAAAGAAAGGGGAAAAACCCAGAAAGAAATGGCAAAATCTTAATAAGTAATTCACTTGGCTAGTACAAATTTTTTTGTCCAAGCAAGTTTAAAAATTTAAATATTATCAGTCGTATTATTCGTATTAATTATTCATATTTCGTTTTGTATGCGTTGAGACCAGGCTCACACATGCAGCTGTTCTCCCATCAAAAATGAATTCTACCCATATAGGGTCTAATCGGTCCCATTTTAATGATATTACCCCCTGCTCTGCCTGTGATGTCGATCGTATTTGGATCGGTTGGTATCAGTAACGTTGATTATTAAGATATCAGTGACGGCTAAATCAACTAAAATCGTCCATGGATATAAAGGGTATGTCAAGAAACTAAACAATATGAAACCTTCTGCTCTTTTTGTCTTTTAATGTCCTCGGCAATGCACATACTAAACTATACTAAATGTGGAGCTACACGTGTATAACGTCACGTTTGACAGCATAACCTGCAGGTTGAATCCATATACAGTTACGGTAACATTAAAATAATACAGTATATATTAATCTATACAGCCTTTGTTCTGTTGTTTAGTTTATTTTTGTATATAAGAAGAAGTGCATATGTTAATTGAACAGCACACACGGTCCACCTGGCCGTTGCCACATTCATGATTAGTACGTACGTTTTCGACTATATATAGGCATATCCATGTAGCACAATATATATATATATATATATATATATATATATATATATATATATATATATATATATATATATATATATATATATATATATATATATATATATGCCATATATGTGAAAACAGATTTGAGTGCCGAGACGGGTGTGTGAAGGTTGCACTGACAAGGCTAATCTAGCAATTTTGTAGAAATATAGGGTCCGGAATGTATGGGGTTCAAACCCATTCTCTCAGCGAAATTTTTTGATTTGCCAAACCCATTCCCAGCATGCAACAAAATGCAGGACATGGTGCAAGTCCCAGGCCAGTGGTCCAAATTCCATTTTCCCGGTGATAAATATATAGGTGGAATCACACGATTTGTCTTGCTTTCACATGGAACGCATGTATGAAACCGGACAAATTCGAGCTGACAGCTTGACCAACTGGATTACTGAAACCGGACAAATTTGCGTACAGTCCAAATAGATGCGGCCTTGTGTGAATGTGGTCTCAGTTAATATGTACGAGTTTAATGAAGGTCATAGCTTCTAGCCATTAATCCGTGGTCATATAGGCCACGTTTACACTGAACCGGATTCCGCTGGTCACGACATCAGTTTTATAACAGTCAATGAACATTTATAATGGTAGTAAATTACGGATGTTATCGAAAGAGTAAACCTTTGTTGTTAAACGTTGCTCCTGGGCAGCAAACGAAGATGTCGTGACCAGCGAATCCGGTATACAGTGTAAACGGGGTCATTGTATATCACACAAAAACACTTAATACACTCCGCGGGCAAATGTGAAAATTCCGCATTAATCAGTTTCTTAAATTTGGGAATTCCACAGTATAGTGTATGTTTAAATTCGCAATTCATTCGCAATTCTTTTCAGCATTAATTTAACAAAATAATTATATATTTCCTAACTGAATGAATTCGTTTTTTCAGAATCCAAATTGAATGAATTCGTTTTTTCAAAACCCTGCACGTATACGTCACTCGCGCGCTATATATACTAAGCCCAAGGACCTGTATGCAATATCCGCCATCTTTGCATGACATGTACAGCTTTTTCATTTGGGTCATTGATTTATTTTTTATTGTTCAATGTCGAATTTGCGTCGAACTCACTCATTCACCCATTTTTCATGAAGCTTGTGATTTAGAATTCCCACGAATCTCTTTATATCTATCTGTCTAAGTCTATCATTATTCTATCAGTAAAATGCATATCTCTAAATGAGGGTGACTAGAAAAATGAGAAAAGAAATGCCTGGTTATATGCCTTAGATCGTCTATAATCTGCCCTCCTCCTCTTGCAATGCATAGGCACTTGTTCAAGATGGACAAATCAATTAAAATACCGAGTAACGAGTTTATTTTATTTTGAACACGCATACAATTCAATGTGTATTGCTTGTATCTTTTAATTGAAGCTGGTATATATAAACCCTGCATGAGGTTTTCATTTCTCTTAGTATTACCACAGAATACTGGTTAATATTGCCACAACTGATCCATTTTTTAATGATATATTGCGGACAAGTCTAAAAAGATAAATTAAGAAATATTGCCAAGTCATTCAATCTTTATGCAATTGTAGCGCACTTAAAAAGCTACTCTTCAGTAAAATGTTTATTGACGCAAGCTATTCTTTAATTGACGGAAACTTAATTGTGCGTTGCATGTACATATTAAATGGAGCTTCCTGGGATACCAGTCATACCACTGCCTTTGTATTACTGAGAATATGATGATTAATATCTCCATTGAGCTGATCACCGAAATAGACACAAAGAACAAGTCATAATTAACCTCCCCACTTTTGAAAAATTCCAAGCTTAAATCGGCGAGATGTGAATATGAAGACATGAGTTATTGAATATGTTACTTTACATTTTATCCTCCATTTTATATGATAATTATTAAGATAATAATTACTGCACTCCATTATAATAGTGAATCGTTTAACCTCTCCACTTTGAAAAATTCCAAACTTAAATTAGTGTGAAAATTGCTATATACGATAGTGAGTACAGCAGTGGAATGGGTCTCCTTTTAATATGTGTATTGGCATGAAAATTTTGAACTTTGTATGATCCTAAGATTATACATTAATACATGTATAAATCATTTTAAATTGTTTGATCTACATGTACGTAATTCAGCGTGGGCGAGACGGTTGTTGATTCAAGTTGGCAGCATATTCTATGGATAATCTTGGTTGACACTGCGGAAGTTGAAACATACAAAGACCAGGCATTATTACCAGGAATTATTAATATGATCTCTAAAACGAGTTCACTTCAGATTAATTTAAGTGTATGCGTAGCATGCATGCGTATCATTTTAGCTTGTTTGTTTTTCAAGCTTGTGTTCATAACGCCGACAATATAAGCACATAACTATCATATGCTATCGTTACTGAATCGTTTACCCAGCATTCTGAAAGGTGGGTTGAACTTTAAACATTCCGTTATCACGCGATATGTATATATATAGCAACATGGTTGGGAACTGTTTGCAAGCATGAAGTTTCCTAATAATACTATTAAACAGGACATTGTACTGTGAATGAAATGGTTTTATATGGTATAGATTATTTTAAAGCCAACGTTAAGCATATTGTAGAGCACAGTGCCACAGAACTGATAGAAGTTTAAAACTCCAGCGGCCGTCGTTCGCTGAGCCTGAGGTTAATAAGTGAATTCGCTAGCCTATTAAAAAACATTCTATTTCTAGTGATTGCCGCTGTTATATCATCAAATATTTGCATCCATTTTTCTCCCTGCAAATAGCACGTCAACATTGACGCCAGCCGTATGGGGTATAAGATGAAAAAGAAATTCCGAATACTGAAGAAGAAAAGTCCCAGTTTACAAGAAGTCTTCACGTATCGTCAAAATATAAGGTATGCTTCTTAGATGCAATTACATTAATACTATATAGTAGCCTTTGGGCTTTGTATGGCTTTGGCTTGTGAGTTTGGCGTATTTATTCTGGCTCATACAAAAATGTTCAAATACTGGCACCTATAGGCCTATAGCTATAGCCATGCATAGCCTTAGCCATAGGCCTAGTATAGCACGCTTTCTTTTGCACGTTAAATTAATTTTTCACGAAAATCGATCGAAACATACTTGTCTAAGTTTGCAAGGTCATTGATACGCCTGTAATTTATTGACCTCGGGCTTAGTTTTTTTAGCCATAGGCTAGCTAGTGCTTAGTGTACGCAAATATGTGTATATTACTATATTGAAGTCGCTCATGCATTTCAGTTGCTATAGCTTGTACTTAATAGTCAGTGACGGGTATTTTATTTAGTAAAAGTATTTCGTATTAATTGAAACACTGTGATTGAAATTACCCTTGCCCCTGCTCTGGTGTCATGCAGACCAAAGACAGATGGAAACTTTTACTGGCATACTGACACATGTATACTGACTACTGTAAATGTATTTCATAATCCGAGTAATTTAATTAATAACCTTTTGAGGCGAGGTATGTGCGTGCATTAATATAGCAAGCACTTGCTTTACTGTATAAGTGTAACTGCAAGAAAACTTTTGTAAATATTATTAAAAGACTTATGAATTATGGGCGAAAAGGAAAAAAGGTCCTCGCATCACTATTGATATTGCAATGCCTGCCTTTGATCTTGCCGCAGCTATGCCGTAGCCCTGATCCAAGTCCAGGCTCCTATATCCAGGCTCCTGATCCATGTCCAGGCTCCGTCTGTGTTTGAAATATTACGTACAAACAGCTTTTTTGGAGTAATAGAGGAATTATAAGTTTGCAGATCTTGGATAATGATCTTGAATGGAATGACTTTCACAATTACTGTGATTCGTGTATGCAATCATAGCAATATAGGCCTACTTCGTTGTTGACTCCTATATGCTATGGCTATATGCCAATGTAACTCTTCCTACTCGTGTACTTTTGTCTTGATCCTGCAGTTATCCAGGGAGCTCAATGTGCATATATACTCTGCACACTAACACACTTTATTTTTCAACTATGCATAGTGTCTATGCCTATGGCTATGGCTATGGCTATGCCATGAAATTTATCTGCGAAACTGCGACTATGTCTATGTTACTCTTTACGGTTTCACTTACAGTTTATAGCCTATACTATTAATTATTATACTATTACTATAGTGTATTAGTGAACGGAGCTATACCAATTAATTTAGGAAATAAGCACGTTCAGCAACTAGCCTATATGGCTATATGGTCAGGTGATACTTGAAGTATTCTGCAAAGGTCAAATCCGCTGATGCCACATGCATATGCATGGCACATATATAGCCTACCTGGGAGGTTATGCATGTATATATAGCTTCAAAATAAACGCATGGAATTGCCACATGCTGTTCGTGACTTAAAAATCTATTCAATTTCCATAATTCGCCTCGAAATGCGGATTATGAAACGTTGCCAACTTTTGGAAGTTATTTCCCTTCGTATCTTCCCATTGCAAACCTCCGAAGATTAAACTAAAGGCAAATAAATGCTTATATATTGTATATGTGACTTATGTGTGTATATATTATATTGTTGCATCGCTATATGTTATACATGAATGAAATTGCAATTTTTGGGGCATTACATATTTTCGATATCATTGACATTGTCCAATAGGCATGTAATATATACGTACAGCAAAAAATGACATAATTTAGAACTTTGTTATCGATCATTCTCTCACGATATAGGTATGCATGTGCACTAGCGGCCATTGACGTCATTTGTCTTGAGAACCAACGATCGCAAAATGACTCTTTTTAACTCTTTTTCGGTATATAATATATATACTAGTTTTCATCATCATCAGACATCAGTGATAAGTGTTAGAGATACCGATCTCAAAAGTATTTATTAAGGATCAAATTAAAATAAACTGCAAAGAGGCTACATTAATCAATATACAATTATTTTGAGTAAGAAACGAATATTCATGTAAGAAACAAAATTCCGATTACTTAAATAATGTATACAGCATTACAGGGCCCTATATGAGCTATGGATACCAATCTTATCTTATCTGTATATAAAAATGAATTCGCGTGACGTGATTATAAGTACATGTACATTTGTCCGTCATACATAATTGTTATATATTTCAAGACAAAACAAAATGAGTGCAGAAATCGGAAAACGTCAAGTTTAATATATATATATATATATATATATATATATATATATATATATATATATATATATATATATATATATATATATATATATATATATATAATATATATATATATATATATATATATATATATATATATATATATATATATATATATATATATATGTATATGTTATCATAACTTAATATTATTATTTGTGATTAAAGCCATTTAAACTTTTTTATTGAAAATACTAACTTTCCATTAAATCCGATGTATTGTATGTATCTCAATTATAAAGCTATATATACTGCTGGCTATACGCAATATTTTCTTATCAACACTCTGAGTACTCTTAATTCTAGAATCAAAGAAACTAACTTTGATATATTATGTTATGATAATTATATCTGTAGGCATATTAAGGTGTGGTTATGCCGTGGGCAGTGCATATATTACATTTACATATATGGTATTTTTTCAATTGCTTACTTCCCCGCAAACAATTTTCATCAGTGTTACTTAGTGACCATGCATGCAGGAACCATTTGAAGTTCAACGATAACAGGCTGATCTTTGTTGTTATTTATAACGTACATGACTCATGAAATTATAACTGAATTGAACTCTTTCCTTTGTGTAATAGGCATCTATACAAATTCAAATAGTTAACTTTATACTATAACTTATAGTATATTCGCATGCAATTGTGGTTTATGAGACTCAGAATAGCATAACATTTTACTCGAAAGTGGATCTATATTTTATATGAAAGAGAAACGATCGTGTAGCTAACACAGCGTATATATAATTTGTATGGTAATATATCGGCTAGGACTTATAGTAAGAGTATATGTTGCGAGAGGCGCGGTGAAATACGCAGATATCGTGCTTCTTTAGGGGTTACATTTTCATGTCACGCAGTCACGAAATTAATATAAGAGGTTAGGGACTCTCTCCTCCGCAGAGGCTTTTAAAGAATATGAAATTCGAAGGAATTGAAATTGCGCTAGAAGGTATCTGGTATGAAGCCAGAGATTTCAGCGGTTGTCTTCATACCAGATACCTTCTAGCGCAATTTCAATTCCTTCGAATTTCATATTCTTTAAAAAAGCCTCTGCGGAGGAGAGAGGGTTAGGGATAGGGATTGGATTAGGTTTCGTGACATATCAAAAGATAACCCTTCTTTGTATGATTGTGATGCAGCAGAAGACTGGAACTAGTGCGCGTTGGTAGTAAAGCAAAATCATGTACTATCTTAGAATTTTTACATGCATGCCTTGCTTGCTTGAATATAACCCCCTTTGCCTTCCAACTGAGAATCTGCTATTTTACACACGGTGTCAGACTGAAAAACGAGTATTGTCCAAACACAAGGTATATAACCTAACAGTGAATTTAAAAACATGACATTTTTTATATGAAGCCAGTACGAGGGTTGGTTGAGACATTGTCCAAACGTTTATCCCCCACCTATATTTTTAATAATTTTAAAATATACCCCTCCTTTGAAACCCTCCTTTGAAAACGCAGTTCTGGCAAAATTTGACGCCACATCGCTCCCCCCCCCCACACACACACACCTTTCAAACCAACACCCCTCCCTGGGACGAAATAAACGATTGGTCCCTCATGGGTCAAAAAATCGAAGCCCGCAGTGAAATTCCCGCTTCATGCATATTACAACATTCTGTTACAGTTCCTATGCCCTGTGGTTAAGAGTCCTGAGAAAAGCTTCAGCCTTGTAATAACACAAAACAATGTCAAATCAGCTTGAACTGTGTTTATACACGTATCTTTAACAATCAAGAAGCCAAAACCAGCACGCCTTAATCACAGCTTGAATAGAAATTAAAATCAAAGGGAGTGTGGACCGGCATCACACATAGATCAGAGGCTCTCTTCTCCGCATATGGCCTGCGTGGTCATCCTCGGTACCAGGGTTTCTAAACTAAAACACTCTGAGGAAGACTGAAGAGAGAGAATCTGGGGCGCCGTAGCCGTTTCCTAGCTTGCCCGTGTTTTTAATACTGCCCCGTGGTTAATTGCAGACATTCTAATTCATGATCGCTATTAATTAGTTAGGGACCGTTCATTATTTATACCCGGGGTTGGTACCGAAGAGATATGGGTTGGGTAATCAAGTTTTTGGCTAGCTTATGGGTTGGGTAAAAAAATTTGTGGCTCTCTGTCAGCTATAAAATTTAACCAAAATTACCATGCATTGGAAAATATGAAAAAAAATGTGTACAATACATTCTGTACCAGTGAGTTTGAGAGTGAGTGAGCTTTTAGAATTTAGGCAACTTGATTTCTGTCACCATAATCTTATGTGTTTAAATATTATGAAGTACAGTAACACATGGGTTGGGTGAACATTATTTTGACCAATGTCGAGGTTGGGTAAATAAAAAATTTACAGTGTTTTTCGCTTCTCTTCGGTACCAACCCCAGGTATAAATAATGAACGGTCCCTTAGTACCTATATAACATAGTATATACTGCTTCCGTGACTATAATTGCTCTATTCACAATTCAGTTTGGAAAATTTATGTGCATGAGTTAATATGTTTATACCCTTGTTTTCAATAAGTTGGCTTGGCTTAGCATATTTGCTCCAGACTTGTATCCAGTCGATATATTTGGACTGGAAACATGTTAATATAATAATAATATGTTAATATATGTAGTTGAGATATATCTTCTCATTTTATTAGTCGCTAATGATTTTCTTGAGGAAGAGAAAATTTGTTTTATTTTCCAAGACCAACAGTTTGAGGACTTGAATTTGACAGCAAGAATAGTTTCCGCCTATCCTCGTTCCCAGCCGTGGGATGAGTTCCCTTGCAAATTGCAATTGCTTTTAGTGGACTATATTCCGCGCACCGAATTCGTAGTCGCTGATTTGTTTGGTCTCCATCGCTGTCCATGTCTCGTGAACCAAAACAACGTATAAAATGTCGTGACACTAGCGGGCAGATTTTGAAGGAGGAGTAAGAGTTAAAAGGAAAGACACTGATCACAAGAGCGGTATAACTAATATAAAAATTGCCACCACGGCAAATAAAATACAGGAAATCCCACTTTATTAGAGACTTTAGACTTTCAATGTTTTGGGGAAGCATTGATTCCGCGGATCTGTCACTTTTTTCAAGTATATCTGTGCTATTTGATACTTTGGGTTTTTTTTTTGTGAAATCAACAAAAAAATTATTTTAAACACGCGGGCATATAACATATTGTCTCTATGTTAAATGCATATAATTGAAATTTGGAAACTGATTCGTTCGTTTGGAAGTAAACACGTAGTAGGTATATGTGCGTGATGAGGTGGGTATAACCCACCCCAGCGGATGTTACGTAAATCTCAACTTTGAAGCACTTCACATACATTCTGTACGTAAAATAACGATATCACCATGGCCAATGAGGTACCTGCTGTGTATTTTGGCCATGCATACGTATGATACGAGCACATTTAATAGATCGCGTGGGTGGAGTTGTGTATTTTTTCAACAGCCAATACTATCGTTGTGAGACGAGGAAAACTTTATTTAATTCTTAGTAGAGCCAGGTGGAGAACAACTACAGACGTCTGTTATTCAATTATTCAAATCTGACAGCACTTACCACTTTAAGTGTATCGACTGTCATACCGTGTACAGACGGAGAAGACGTCTTGAAACTTAATATTTGATATATACAAAGTTCAAAGATCATTTATGTCTACTGAAGTGGTGGCATTGGCACACACTATGACATTTCATGGCCGACAGAAAGCTAAGTCTCTACCTACTGTGGTATATCGCATGAACTCTAGCGGTTCTGCGAGTTTTAATCTAGATGATGAGGAATTTAATGAGAAGCATGAATTTTATAACACAAGCGGATCCGAGCAGGACGATTCGCCGTCCACAGAGTCTTTGGAAATTCACTTGAATAGGTAAGCTATCATACTATATGATTGCATAGGTAAACTGTACGTGATCAAACTTGTAACATGAATACATGATCTGGCATTCTTGCTGGAAAAGCCAGTACCAGCGCAGGAGGAAAATGAGACTCAAAGGCAGAAAAGCTAAGCACTAGTTCAGGTATTATTTAATAGACCAATTTAAAAAGTTGTTAAAATCCATTGTATTGGTAATTAACAAGATTTGCTGGAGTCGTGTATATGCTCTATTTTAACCAGCGGGATATGAGATCAATACAGTACCTCGATATAGAATGTCGATATACAACTATTCAATGTGGCATTTGCCATTTGGCTGCAGACATATTCCGCTTGAAGTTGCTTGAACTAGCAAGTGCTAGCTCTAAATGTGTAAATATTGACAGTTCTCATTCTTTAAAATTTAGCGCGTACATAGCTAGGTGCTATATTTGTTGGCTATTCGCATTTGCTGTAAGCAATTCACAATCACAAATTCTTGATAACAGGACCGCTGCAACAGGACGAAGATGCGCCATTATCGTGTTTTGTGACGTACTTCCTGTTTCTCTTCCATTTATGTCATGAACTCTATTAAAATGTTAATGTATTATCATCCTTCGCGTTGCATAATGGGAAATGTTATTATTAATGGCCGCAGGTTTTTGTCGAGAAGTGTTCTTTGCCAACAATCTTGCATAAATGTCCACAACTACAGAAGAACAACAAAATGAGATGCCTTCTGAAAGCGACATCTCACTGCGAAACGGGTCGATATCGAACAATAAATCTATTGACGATGATTCTGACTCTCCGCCACCAGAACGTCCGACAAACTTGTTCGTCCGATCAAAGTATGATACAATCAGTGTCGATGAAAGTTTACAAAATGAAAGGTAGTTTTGTATTACAAATCAGAACAGAGGCTTTAGACCATTCTTGTGCGTGAATGTTTATCTTGTGCGTGTATTTTTAAGGCTTTGTTGGCTCTATGTTTTAAATTAGAACGAGAGATTTCCTAAAAAATTTTGATCTTGTGTATTTATTAAATATTTTCGTTCGCAGGCAGTGGGCGGTTTGAGGCTTTCTTGCACCTGTCCATCCACAAACTTAGCGAGTTTGTGTAGCCATAAATCTTTATATTTTAAATTTGTGAATAGGTTACATGTTGCAAATGCAATTTTTAAATGAACATTGCCCCTGTCACAGGCCCTGTGCAACATCTGGGAATATTGTCTTCTTAAATTTTGTCTTTTCACATTGAAATTCATAATGCAAAGGTCACACGTCCAGATGCTCATTAGTTAGCCAAAAATTCTAATTATGGCGTTTTGGCGTAATAGGTGTTGATCAGACAACTTTAAGGACTTTTGCCAGCAATTGGTAAAGTTCACAATATTGTATTTTCTAATTAGGTATTGAATACTAGTGTTTATTTTTTTTCTTGCGGTCCGAAGTCATATTTTACGCTTTTCTGCAATCTGATTGGCTACGTGAGCGGTCCGTATGAGCCCGTACGGACCGCGCGAGATTTAAAGCCGTAGAGCCAATGTTTTTATTTTTCAAAATTTAAAGACGAGTTTAAAGGCTACTTTTTAAAACATTAAAATGTCTACAGACGATGAAAAACACAGTGAAAACGAATTTTACTATCTCACAAAAGATATTTCTCTTCCCGATAGCATTGATAGAAACGACGTTTTATTTGGGAGCTTCATTCGCGTGCGGGAGGAGTGATTGGGGAAGTCCAGAGGAGGAATTAAAAAAAATAAAAATATTATTTACCGGTATGGTCGGTCCGTATAGAGAAATATTTCTCTCGGTCTTAAAAACGTCCCTCGGCCTTCAGCCTCGGGCCGTTTTTAAGACCTCGAGAAATATTTCTCCATACGGACCTCCAATCCGGTAAATAACATATATATATTACAGTATATGTAAGGGTGAACAACTAGAAAAGTGATGGGAGCTAGGACTGGGAGATTTTCAGCTTGCATAATTTTTTTTGGCCATTGGCTTGTATAGGATTTTTTCCAAGAATCTTTAATAAAGACTTTTTAATAAAGACTTTCTTTGTTATCCCTCTTGCACAGATTTTTTTGTATTGACTTTGGATCTATATTAATATTATCATGTTATTTTCACTTGTGGTTATTCTATCATAGGCACAGTGTAGAAACAGTTGAACAACCATATATTGTAATTATTGCTACAGTTGATGCCTATTATGATACTGCTTCACATTGTAATTGCATCGCTTTTATATGAAGTGAGGCAAGGTTGTTACTTGTTTTAGTAGGATATCTACTTTTATTTGCTATAGGCTGTTGCGATATATCAAAATTTCAATATACACTGTATATTGATATTTTTGTAATATAGATATTGCAATATTTGACTTGTCGATATATCGAAAATACCGAAGTTAAATCGATTTTTTTTATAAATATCAATAAACAGTTATATTTAACTTTTGTCAACCATAAATCGTTGTTTTTGAGGTCTTGTAATACCATTTTACAGTTTTGCCTTTTAAACAAATAATAAAGTAATAAACCGTAATTTATGATTTTTATCTGACATTCTGACTTGTAATTTTGCATGTGTTGCAAAGATTCTAAGCGAGTAGGTATATTATTAAAAGGATTGAACCGGTCATACAGTATAGATTTACAAATTGCAATGTTGCCCTTAAAGAAGTGTACAGGAATGCACTTCGTGCAAAATGCAAATGTCAAAAATAATATGAAAACTGAAAAATATTGCGATATTTTTTTTTATATCGATATTCGATATTTTTTCAATATCACAACAGCCTAATTTGCTATTACGAAAGTCACCGAACTGTGAAATTGCATCAAAAATTTGTATGTCTGCCACTCCCACAAACGTCTACGACCGCACCTACATAGTTTTGCATGTTTACAATTCTAATTTTGAACAGCCAATCAGGTTCTTGGTAATTGGCTGTTTAAAATTAGAATTGTAAACATGCAAAAATATGTAGGCGCGGTCGTAGACGTTTGTGGGAGTGGTCGATATACAAATTTTTTATGCGATTCCACAGTTCGGTGACTTTCGTAATATGTATAATAGCTTATACAATGTCTGTTTTGATTGGATAGATAATAATCGCAACACCAGCAAAAGCATCTTGTTTACACCAAAAGCTATGGTGAGCTTTGCCTCGATAAATGAGAGCAATTTACAAAAGCTATTTGTACTGTACAAATGAGAAGCAGAGAAAACACTAAATGAGTTGCAAAGACAGGATTAAGGGTTTTCAATTAGTGCTGTGTAAACTCCGGTTTTTCGGCTCCGGCCGAATTATAGCTCTGAGCTCCTGCTCCGGCCACATCATAAAATATTAAATAAATATTTTAATATTTTACGATCAGAGAACATTTATTGATATTATTATGAATAACCCTTTTCGTGCTTCCTAATTATCAGATAACATAACTCAGGAAACAAAACAGTGAAAACACTTAACCACGCAGAAAATATGTATATGGAAACCAGCCAGTGTTGCAATTTTTATATAGCATGACGCGAGGCATGACGCTCAGACTCCACAGCGCAATTGTTCGCATGCAAACAAAGTACTCTGTCATTTTCAAAAGGTTGATATTTATTTGTTTCGTACTTTTTCGTTATCTACAAGGCATGAATGCACTAGACTATGTAGCGCTAAGTCAGATGGCTTCATGAAAGCATGACGTTTGTAAGTTACGATCATATTACAGCTTTTTGACGCTGTTCCTGTGGGCTGTGGCAGTTTGAGTCTATGATGAATTCATTAACAGCAATTGGCAGTTTGCAGTAACTAACAATCGTTTGACATTTGTCTCATTTTATATTGTTTTCTTGTCATTTTGCAATGACTATCATGGAGATCGAGAAAAAGATATAGTAAGCAAACTTCAAGAGAAAGAGGCCCTTGCCAAGTCCTAAAACTATTTTACTAAAACAAATATAATAAAGTAATTATTGATATTGCATTTATTGTGATACTATTGAATATTGCAGTGATAATTTCCCAGATGATAATGATGTCATGATATTTTGAATGTTGATATTTGCTATATTGCTCAACCCTAGTACAGTTGTATTTTGTAAAGCAGTTAGCCTAAATTAATCTTTATTGGTTTCTTTCATAGCATTCATGCTGACCAGGAATCAACAATACGAAGGTCAGCAAGGTAATAACTGGCAATGAAACTAGATTGTCTGCTTGATCTTTGATATCTGCAGACTACCAGATTAAATTAAATTATATAATTGTGATGTTTGTGATGTTACTCTGAGTGTTCATCCACACCGGGCAAGCTGAAAAGTTTGCTTGGCAAATCATTTTTCTGAACGATTTCCAAACATTATCAAGTTTAAAAAAGTGATCACAAATTTGTCAGAGACAGACTTTATTCATAACTGACATGTCTTCTAGTGATTTTGATTGGTTGAGAACTATAATTATGCATGAATTATGAGATTATGTCAAAATAATATACATTCAACTATCCAGTAACAATATGGGCATGAATGAAAAATTTTAGGAAAGCCGTTTTAGGTGTTCCGTTTTCCCAATTTGTTTGTTGAAGAGATCTGTTTATTAACTTGCTGGGTACAGGAAATTTCTTATTGTCCCCATATGAAAAAATGCAATTGGAATTTGGAATGAGTTTTTCTGTCTGAAGTTCAATGGATTCCAATAGGAAAATTTAAATTCCAATTGGAATTCCAATTGGAATTTATGCCATTTTCCAGTAAAAATTCCTATTAGAATTCCAATTAGATTTTTTTGTAAGGGTCCAGATGGCTTCACTAGCACTGGTCACATCTAGTCAGGGCCGTAGCCCCCCCCCCTCCAATAATTTGCTAATAATCCTTTTTCCAAAATCATGTAGACCTTTATCATTTAAATAATATACCATTTATTATCCATGACAAACTGCAAAGAATGAAGATACAGTATTCCTATATTTTCTCCTGCAACTCATCCAATATATAGTTAATTAAATACGCCTTTGCCCATTTAGTACTACTAAATTCTAAACAAATTGTAAATTTCGACACACTATAACACTGTTTTCAGACCATCAGAATTATGTCAAATCTTCCCCAAAGTCCAGGGAATGACATTTCAGAGACTCTAAATTTAAAAATTTCCCCTATATTCTCACGCCTGCAGCGTTTGACTCAAGGCACTTGTTTTCAGACCCCCGAATCAAAAAGCGCTTCCTACAGCACTGCTACTAGACTTCATAGTTATAATATAGTGTCTTGTTGCCCTGATGAAAGGTCTGGTTTCAGGAAAGATTACTTATAGGAATAGTGGTCGACAAAACACTGCATTTTGTGCTGGTAAGTTGATAGGCTACTTACATTATATTTAATGTATGTATTTTATTTCTGTTGTTCATTTTAGTAATGTGGAAGGTAGCAGCAAGTTTCGTCTTCGGGACATCAGCCCTTCTAGACTGAGAGAAAGACGTAAAAAGCATGAAAGAAAGAAGTCTGATAAGGATGCAAAACTTTCCCCATCCACAAGAAAAAATATTGTGAGTAATCAAATAAAACCATTTATCCCACTGAGTGCCAGTGCTCACCCACGGATAACTGTCTGGTGTTAGAGTAAAAATAATAAAGTAGGGTGCATTGGGGTACAATGAGAATTAATGGGTTAATGCACAGAACAATATATTTCATTTCACTTGGTGTATCAAATAATCATGCATGGCTTAGGAAAAAATTTATTTGCATGTATTATATGGTTGTCGGATGTTGGGATCCATGGTATAACCATATGCAAATGTGATTTACTACAGACCGTGGTCAGAAGGTCTTGTCCAGCCTGGCATGGAAGTTCTTTTTCCAGTTTTACACTAAAATTACAGTTACTACGATTTTCTCCTAAACCAATTTTAAAATGTGTTTTCTAAAAGCTAAAGTCTCAAGTTAGTGATGTTCCTGCATGAAGGCTTAGTGTAATTTATCCGAAAAATGCCAGTTGACTCCAATTTAGCTCACTCATCTTGCCAACTATGTGGGGCAACATTAACTGCAAACTAATATTAGCAAAGGGTGGATGTATGTACATACCTGTACTAGAGGTGTGCATCGTATTGGACGTTTATAATCCGACAATTGGCTAATGTTCAAAATCCTATCCGAAATTGTCTAATCCGAATCCGATCACAGGGGGCCATTGTTAGCCCGTACACAGCCCGCAAATTGCAGGCTTCAACACTGAGCTATATATTTCATACGTAATTCTAATACATAACTTCAATAAGACCCGGGATGGGCCCCCTGTGATCCGATCTGAGTTTTTGATAAAGAATTCCGATCCGAAGAATACTTTAATAAAATAAATTTCTCATTCAAGTTGAAATATTTAACCAAATAAATATAAAAGCAAGAAATACATGTCAAGAAGCTGACAAATTAAGTGATGTCCAATTGAAGTATCAAACGAATCATGCAGCGACAACTGCGATAATGCATTGATAAATGCATGGATAATTAATTCTTGCCATAATGTGTGGATAATTAATTCATTTTATTTCGAATATCGAAATCCGATCCAACTACAAAACAACTTTATCAATCCAATCCGAAATGTATATTTCACACGGATTTGTACACCTGTAGTACATACTGTAGGCTCACCTGAAATATGGCATAATTAAATCATGAAAATTTTATTACGTATTGGTTTATGCTGATCTTTTCTGAGGGGGTGACTTTAACAGACCCTCCACATGCATACACCCAGAAAATCTGCCTATGATTTCAGTTACCTGCACACAAAGTAAATAATTATACAGCCATGGCTCACAGTTCTAATTCAATATTTACCATCTTTTTAGCGTTCATCATCTTCATGGCTGCCAGCATCCTTTCAACAGGTATTAAAACTTTGCAATAATTTCATAATTATACATGTATGTAAGGTGCTTTTATGCTGCAAAGGTATTACAGTACAGTATGTATTTTGTAAGTCTCTAGTAAATTAACCTTTTCTAATTGCCTTGGAAATAGTTTTGACTTTGACTTTGCTCTAACTGGTAGGCGAAGTTTTGGTAACAAATTAAGCAGCAAGGGCTCACTCCCTACAGTATGTGATGCAATTAAAACTTGTTTAGGTATGAATAACAAAATTCGAATTAACCCTGGGAGCACCAGTGCTCACCCATTTACAAGCAAAATCAGGGCAAATCAAGTAATAAAGTATGGTGGGGCATATTGGGATGCAATACAGCTTAATGGGTTAATAACTAGACTGTCTTGCCTTGATGAGTAAAATCATCTGGCATTAGACATACTGTAGTAAAGTAATAAAGTAGGGCACAATGCAGTTACTGTAGATGGATTAAATAATCTCCTGGTTGCTAGACCTTGCTTTTAATATTAACTTGTTTATTTATATGCACTATGGTATATGGTTTTATTGCAGATGTTCCCCTCATACAAATCAAAAACAGGTGACTTTAGAAGATTGTTCAAAAATATTCCAGAAAGTGAGAAATTAATAACAGGTTAGTATTAAAATGCTGTTATCATAATGAATTGACTTTACAAAGATAAAAACATTCTCTTAAATATAGTATCTTGTATTATATTAATTAGTAACTTATTAAATATTGATTATTCGATATTTGGGTTTTCAACATACTGAAAATAGTGTGTACTACAAATGTTTCGATATTTACAGAAATTTGTTCCATTGTATACATACTCTATGTGTGTTAAGAACATGAAAGATTTGAGAAGTTGAATTGAATTTTATTTATTTTTTTCTGTTTAGCTTTTAGAAAAACCGGAAAACCGTCATTACATAATTATGTACTGTCATCGCCCGGTAATTTGACACCAACGTCGGTTTGCGATCAAAAAGGTTTCTAGGGCCTCTTCTTCACATCCGAACAACTTTTCAGTGTCGCTGATAACATTGTTACAGCCAAGCGGCACTACTGAGTACTGAAACCACACAACTCAACTCACAAGCTTGTCATGTTGGTTTTCTTGGCTAAAAACCTATGAATTTTTTGCTCGAAACTTTTCTGAGGTTTCTCACTTTTTTGACAAGTTATAATGTGTGTTGTGTAGTTTTGTATAGTTATTGAAGTTTTTGGTGATCGTTTGCAGTGATTTATGCAGTTGTTTATAATTATGCAGTCAAGTTATAACGTACAGCGGTATTAAAGTTTTCAAAGTGCATTTCTTGACTTCTTTCAGTTCAAAAATGAAATCATGTTCAGGTAACGTTTACGCGATTTGGCGCGTACGATTCGTATTCTGAGCCTGAATTCAAAAAAATTACTGCTGACGCCACAAAGCCCACAATTCCTCTTCATTTAGTTTAAGCAAAGTTTGAAGGGGAAAAACTGGTTTTACCGGTTTAGAATTGGAGACGGTTTTCCGGTTTTTATTTTAAGCAAAACCACCCAAAACCACCCTCAATAGTACGAAGCAAGAACAAACTTCTGGCCCTCAAAATAATTACCTTATTTTCCTTTCTTTCCTTTAGATTATTCATGCGCCTTACAAAGAGATATTCTAGTTCATGGTAGATTATATGTGTCACAGAATTGGCTTTGCTTTTATGCTAATATATTTGGGTGGGAAACTTTGGTAAGTGCAAAATGTTTTAATCCATACAGTACGAGCATTGAAAACAATATGTGACAGTTACAGTACTACTGTAACTTGGATATAAGCCTTCATCAGTGTACTTGAGCAAAGTACGAATCACTAAGTCTTCCCTGCTTGTGATCAGTATACTACACCTTGTTGGTGTACTGTAACTGTATGTGTGTGTCGTAGCTAATTTACGTTTGACATTGATTATTTCTTAGGTTACGATAAACTTCAAATATGTTACGTCACTGACAAAAGAGAAAACTGCTTTGGTTATTCCAAATGCTATTCAAGTTTGGACTGAATCAGAGAAGGTACTGTGTACTGTAGTTTTAAATAATTTATTATGCCTTCGATAATCCATACATAAAAAAATGTTTACTGTGAGTACTGTACTCAATCCTACAAAAAAGTAAAAGTGTAAGCATCTCAGTCTGAAATTGATCAAATCAGTAGATTACTTCATTTCTAGCACAAGTACAGTAGCATCGAGCGTTAGTACAGATCCCTTACCGTATCTCTCAAAAAATTTCGTAATTTATTGAGAAGCATTAAGGACGTACATGTACAGTATGTACTGTAGGGTTGTACAGTAATTTGGCAGAGTTTTTATTTTTGCAGCATCACGTCTAGTCTAGAATCTTCTACTAACACATCTATCCTTGCTGTTTCCAGTATTTTTTCACATCGTTCGTATCAAGAGATTCAACGTATCGTAGTTTAACACGAATATGGAAGAATGTCCTGTCAGATGAACCTGAGTGTATTCCAGCTTTGATGAAAGCTGTAGGAAAATATGTAGACATTTATTCTGAGGATTTTGACAACAGCAGTCGATGTAGTAACGATGAGCTACCGTCAGACTGTGATGATGACATAATCGTTGATGAAGATGTTGATGTTGATAACGATTCAATGGCTGACTCAGAAGAACAGAACTCTGGCGAAAGACAAAATAATAGTCCTATCAAGGCGGAAGGAGATGATAAAGTAATGTTTACTTAATACATGTTTATCCTTAGTAATCTTCAGTATCACCTTTATCTGATAGATAGAGTTGAAAACAAAATAGTGTGCATTGTACCAAAATCATGTTGTGTCAGACAGAGTAAATTGCGGCATAATGAGTTAAAATATCTTTTCCTAAAGTATATACCAACTGTATACACCCAGTAGCCTACAAACATATTTATCTTTAATTTATATTTTAGTCTTTGGAAGGTGGGGAATCATTGGCTTCCACTATTCCTGATATTGCAGTATCTCCAGCTTCCCCAACTGAAAGCAAAGCTCAAGTAGAACATAATAATGATCGAACGTCAGCTCCAAAAGTCTCCAATGGAACTATTCCTCATAGAAAATTGCCTGAAACTCGGCGAAGGTTTCCATTTCCCTTTAAGAAAGAGTTTAGTCCGTTAATGAGAAGAAAAAACCAGAGACAAAAAAAGAAACATAGCAGTACTGAAGACGTAAATGATAGGATACATCGGGATAGCTTAATTGAAGATGGCAGTGTTAGTGACTCCAATGAAGATGGAGAAGGTATGTGTAGGTCTTCTAGAGTGTTTTACAGTATAGGAATACCCCGATATATACAGTAGGGTGTTATACAGTAGGAATACCTCGATATAGGGTGTTTTACAGTAGAAATTCCTCGATATAGGGTGTTATACAGTAGGAATACCTCGATATAGGGTGTTGTACAGTAGCAAGCTTTCGTTGGTAGGGATACAACTACCTGAAAAATATAAGGAGGATTTAGAGCGAAGGCCCTTCGTCTGGAATACCTCCATGTACTGTAGGATGTTGTACAGTAGGAATATCTCAATATGGGGTGTTTTACAGTAGACATACAGTACCTCAATATAGAATGTTGTATAATAGGAATACCTCAAGGTAAGTCAAATATTTATATTTTCCAGGTCCTGTATTATGTCCTTGCGAAAGTCATCTGAACCTTGAATGTCTGAATGAGGTATGGAAGTTATTTAATTTGTGAAGTGCAGAGGGTGTTTAAGGTGGCTCCTTATACAGCTTATTTGCCAAACTCCAATATAAAGGCTTATTCGTGCTGACCGGGCATTCTTTTCTACTTTGCAAAATTTGTTTTCGAAAATGCCATTCCCATAGCAACAAGGCAAAAGCATAGAGCCTGCTAATTTATCTGAAAAACGAAGTTGGCGGTGAAACTCGCAGATAAATGACCGTGCTATGTGTGATGCATCGTGCATGCATGTTGTTTTTTGTGTAAGCATCGTGCCGATAACATACCTGAAATACTTGATGACATGCAAGATCCTTCAGTTACTCTCTTCATTCGTCGAAAAATCTCCTCCATAGTTTCGCGAAAAATTTTCCAAAAACTGAAACCTCGTGTGTTTGTTTTTGTATGTTTTTATTCATTAAGAAGGCAAAACAAGAGCGCAACACTGAGGTGTGCTTTAATTTGGAAAAAAACTAATATTGGTGGGGTTTTACTACGCCCTGGCGTATGTGACTAACGTCCCGCGTCATCCCGCGTGTTGCTTACTCTTTACAAAATTCGTGGTACTGCATGCACTTCTTCAGTCATCATAATTCTTTAATAGAACTTGATCTTCATTAATAATAAGATATCGATGTTTTTTCTTGTTTAGGAATACGCTATTGATGTGGATAGACTGTACGAGTATCTATTTACTGACTGTGATTTTTATCGCAGCATTCGCTCAGCAAGGAAAGATTTCGGTAAGATTTTACTGTGCTGTATGAGCATGCATGTTCATGCATGACATAACCGAAGTGAGATATAATGAGATACCCACAATAATCAAACCCAAAAACACACATGAAAGGCACATTCACTAAATAATCTGCATGCCACTTGTTACAGTATACTAGCTGTTTAGTATTTTAAAGGTGATACGTCACGAAAATTTTTGTTGTCCCTTTTGAAAAGATTTTCCCAACTGCAAAATAACTTTTGTTTATACCTTCTTCCTCGCAAACAAATTTACGTCATACTGTACTTTGCCTAATGAGCTGTCATTAAATGTCAGCTTATCATTTTTATTAGCGAGTTAATCGTTTGAAAATTCCAATGTGTTCTGTTGTGAATAATGTAAAGCATGCGTATGCAGTTTTCCAAGTGATGATGTTGGATAAAAACACGTAAATTTTCAAATGTTTGGTAGCTCATTATGCAAAGATAAATTTGTTTGCACTGTATATCAAGAAAACTGAAATATCTCACCAAGGAAAAACGTGAAGGAAAATGTGTGAAAGAAGTTGTTTCACAGTTTTGAAAATTGTTTCAGAAGGGACAATAAAAAATTTAGTGTCATGTTTGCGGTGCTACTGTACACTTACTTTTGCTTTAACTTTTTGCTTTGAATTACACTCCTATTTGTTATTTGTTGTTTTCTAGATCTTGATATTGACCCTTGGGTGGAAGAGGATGACAAGAAGAAGCGTGCAGTAAAATACACTATTAATCTTGGTTTAGCGATAGGTCCAAAAACGTCAAGAATTCAGGAAAATCAGGTTAGTTTGGATTAAATATACAGTAGAATAGGTCTTGAAATGGAATAATAAGTTACATGATGAGTATGGTTGTCCAGTTATTGACAAAATTTCACGGCGCTCACGCATGGGCTAACAATCTTTGAGGCTCCTTCAGTAAAAACAAAATTAAAAAATGCAGTGGTAATATGTTTCAAGACAACTAATTCCATCAAGGCAATTGTCAACAAAACTTGTGAAAAAATCAAGGCTGAAATTCGTCTAGGTAAAACAAGCTACAATAAAAACAAGGCTGAAATTCGTCTAGGTAAAACAAATATTGTGGACACCGCGTGCGTCAAGCAAAAATAGATGTATTTCTACAGAATTAATCCCCAGAAAATCTCTCCCCCTCCTACCCCCAATTCAATGTTGGTAAATGAAACTTTTCAAATTTAAATGCGCGAAACAACATTGAATAGGGGGCAGGGGCGACAAATTTCATGAAAGAACGTCTCAATGTTAATATTGGCGTTAGAAAAGTTAGGTGTCCACATAATTTTTGCCAGGATTGTAGCTCGGGAAGCCAGGCTCTTTCATAAAATGTGAAAAATTCCCGAATTACGTAAAGAAATTTGGATTTTACGAATGTCGTATATATAACTGTACTAATATTATTTATTTAGCAACTGGAAGCTAGTGAGCCAGGACAATTTTATGTGGTGGAAACAAGCGTAAGAATTTACATTATTTATTTTATGCTATATTGACCCGTTCTGTTGTTCTGATATAAATCATAAAGGTATACGTTATGGGGAATTGATGCATAGTTTAGTTTCATGCAGATAATTATATAATTTAGGAACCTGCATGGTTGAAACCTTTTTGTGGGCATACGTGAAATGTCTGCCCACCCTCCACCCACCTTCTGACATGTTTTCCGCCTTTAGGAAATATTCCTATTGTATACAGTACATATATGGAAGTTCACTCTAGGCCCAGCAGGGTTACCTCTCCCCTCCAAAGGGCGAACTCCTCCATAAATTCAATCAGATGGGTAAGGGAAAAAGGTAGAAAATTCACTCTTTCCTCTTTTTTAGTCTAAAGATTGAATTCTTTGTAAATTATAGGTGACGAATGAAGGCGTACCTTATGCAGATAGTTTCGTCGTCATCCACAGATATTGTCTCTCGAAAGTAAATGCGTATATGTCTCGAATTAGGTATGGTTTTTTTTGTTAATCTTTTCGCAAGAGAAATTGGTCTCAGCCGTGCTCTAATTTACCTACATATTTCTTTAACTTCCATATTTTAGAGTAACAGCCTCCGTCAAGTATGTTCGACCCGTGTGGGGATTTGTAAAAAGTAAGTAAAATCTCAAGAGCCCAAAATTTAAACTTATTATATGTGTAGTTGTACTGAATAGCTCTATCAGATCATAACTTCCCTCCTTGGAGGACCGGTAGCGGCCTTCCCGTTTTGGTAGATGCAGTGGTGTCAGAGTTCTAAAATTTCAACAAGGGGGCTGTTCAATGGAGGCCTTGAGGGCATGAACCGTCAGAAAATCTTCGATATTCGGTCTCCGAAACACGATTTCTTGTATTTTAAGTGATGTTATAAGATGTATAGTTCTGTCATATTGTGACAAGAACATGCAATCACTACAGGGCTCATTAATCAGAGTGCATGCCATCCTGGAAAATTAGCCGTACAAGCCCCCTCCCCCAAACTGAAAGGTAATTTTTAAATTTTAACAAGGTGAGGGGCTAAGCCCCCCTTTCGGCTTTCACTACACCTCTGGTTAGATGTTAGTATAAAAGAGGAAACGGAGAACAAAAAGAAAACCATGGAAGAAACATTCCAGTTGCCAAATCTCTCTCTCTTATCAAATACACTTTACAGCACCGGATACATGTTTTAAAACTTTCTGTGGTATTTTACAGATATGATAACAAAGAATTCTACGGACGCATTGTATACGTTTTTTGAGTTTTTAAGTAAGTACAAATTGAATTCACTACTACGTAATTAAAATTACATGGATACAGTATTTAATCGACAACTTGAAATGAGAATGTAATATCGCTTCCAACTAAAAACCGTGCACGCTTCCTGTCAATTTTGTCTTGTCTAGCATTGAAAAGTTTTGAACTTATAATAAATTAATTATTCTCCAATTCCCTCTTTGTGAATTGGAGAATAATTAATTTATTATAATGTCAAATTATATTATTTATTATAATGTCAAATTATATTATTTGAATTACAGAGGACTTCATCAAGACGGTAGAAGATGAATCCGTTTTACACTTAAGAAGACGGTTAAATTCATCAAGAAAACGGTCACGACAGCAAACACACGAGAAAGAAGTAGAAGAGGGTGAAGCTCAGGAAGAAGCAGGTACTATACTGTACTACTGTATCAAGTGGCCAGTCAATTTGTGTATTCTCCTAGTATGTATTTCTTGCTTTAATTTTTTGCCTTTACAGTCTATTGTTTTCCACTTACTATATCAGTGTAGGTGTAAGTTTCCTAAATTACCTTATTTTATATTTTGAAAAACTTCAAATAAAAAAGCACAAATAATAATTATTTTTGCCATTTTAATAAGAATAAAACGATCGTGTTACCGTGACAACCACTTGACACGAGCCAGCGCTCACTCACCGATTGGGTAATTTGTATGGCAGTAAATGTATGGTAGTTGCTCTAATAAACCCACAATAAATATGATATATACTGATGAAATGATGAATATCCGTTCATCACGTTATTATCATCATTGGTATAGGTGAATCTACTGGTATCTCCTCGGGAAAAGTTGGTGGACGATTTTCGTCGTTCGCAAACCATATTTGGAGGTAAGCGTTATTGGAGGAAACTTGATGTCATCATACAGTGAATTTGAAGGCACTCTCGCGTACACCACTTTGTTCAACACAAATTGTACACATTAATTGGATACAGTATATAAGCTTTCGAATGCGTTCGTGAATATTTTTTATGTATTTAGAGACGAAAGAGTAAGACAGTATACTGTATATTGTATATAGAGTATTAATTCAAAATTAAATCTATATTTTCATTTTTTCCCTTAGAGACAACAATTGGTTTCTTGGTGCATTTATATCTTTGTAAGTTTATAAAACTGTCGATAATTTTAATATATTTTTCAAACAACGGAAAGAATGATTGAACAATTTCTTTAGGACTAATAGTCTGTTTTTTGTTTCCGTTTAGGTTGATTCTTTTAATCGTTTTAAACGTCTATCTCAGCTACAGAGTAATTTCACTTGAACATTCAACAAAATCGTGGGAAACCATTGGTTTAGCCCCATCTTTAAAGTACGTCGACTGCTATGCGCAGTAGAGACTTTTGTAACTTTTATTTTATGTTGTGTGCATGTCCAAATCGCTCTTTATAATGGTTTTGCTATTCTTCATTCCAGTACATACTGTACTGCATGTACAAGGGATATTAAGTGTACTGTACGATCCAGTGGTTAAGCACTGGGCTGTTAATGCCATTTACATATATAGGGGATATACAGTAGGTTGTCAATTTCTCCACTTAAAATGTGATTGAGTAGATTTAGTTATCAATATAAGTCATTCCTTCAAACCAAACAGTGTCGTGATCCTTTCAATCGCATCAATCAGGGAGAGGAAAATGACGAAAAAGTCCAGTGTAAACAGGCTTTGAATCTACTGCTCTTCATTGCACGTTCTCGTTTGGACTACAACAATATAGTAAAGAAAGTGAAACCGTGTATATATAATAGTAGGTAACAATGTATATATAATACATAGAGAATAATACATGGGTGCGCGGAAATACCAGATTTATTTCGAGTGTTGAACATGATATCTCACGAGTGAGCGCAGCGAACGAGTGAGATATCATGTTCAACACGAGAAATAAATCCGGTATTTCCAAGCACCCATGTATTTTTCTGTTTATTATATAAAGGACAGTCTTTGAAAAGCGATAATTTTTACAGAAAAGCGATAATTGAAAGCGATAATTTTCACATGTGAGATTATCATGAATAATCTCACATGTGAGATTATCACTTTTATCAGTGCTCGAAATCTCTTTCAAAAATTCATTAATAATTCATGAAGCAATTATCCAATCTTGAGTAAGAAATTAGTCACGTGCATACGTCTTTATACCAGCTAAAGAACACTTTAACAAAAGACCATTGTTATGCAAACTATATAAAGATTTTTATATAAAGATTTTTATATAAAGATTTTTATATAAAGATTTGACTTATTGTGCAAACGTTTTTGAAGCCATTTAAAAAACTCGCAGTCGTGTTTTATTAGGTTTAAACCTAATAAAACACTCCTGCTCGTTTATTAAACAGTACTTAAAAAACTCATTAATAATTCAGGAGGAAAACACAAAGAAAAATCATAAGCGTGTCGTATCTTTATATGTGATAAAAATCATGTTAATTTACATAAACTTTAACTTTGATTTTCTCGGTTTAGACAAAGTTTATTTTAAAAATTACTTCACCAATGAACTCATATAAGATGAGTCGTTTTTTAAGCCATTTAAAGCACTTGTAGTCGTGTTTTATCAGATATAAAACGCTCGGCTGCGCCTCGTGTTTTATATCTGATAAAACACTCCTATACGCGTGCTTTAAATAGTACATAAAGCACTATACTTTAAAAATACTTATATAGTTTACATTTTTTCTAGTGACTTGCCTACAAACGTCGACGAGTTTCGTAGTCTACTGTACAGGCAGCAGTACATTCAAAACATTCAATTTAAAAGGTTAGTTTTGTCTAAATTACGGGGTTAAAATAAGTAATACTGTACATGTATGTTACGTACTTTAGAATACCAAAAATAATAACATATTACACTGCATGAAGATGCTCAAAAATCGTAAATATACTTTCTATACCATTAACCCTGCATGGGCTTGTGTGTTTCTGAGTTTCTCTAAACATTTTGATGGATTATACAGTAAACATATACAATATGCATGCAGTGCGGTTGAATGAAGTTCTTTAACTTATCCGGTGGATATAACATATGGGGACCTTAAAAGTTATATTGGTTCAAGAAGGTTCTTTTATAGCTTGTAAATACATTCCATTCTATGTTTGTAAATTGAAATTTGTGTAAATTTCAATTCACTCATTCACTCATTCAGAAAATAAGTGCAATTGATACTAAATTCATTGTTTCTGTTTTAGGTGGCAGCATGTTCTTTCGACGTCTATGCAGTTTTTACAACAGGTTAGTTAGTAACTTAGTATACATCATATACACATATAGGGGCCGGTTTGAAACTCTTATATAATTGCTGCTTTTTATCGCTTCAAATAGCTATATTGCACATGCTATTGCATTGTGGTCATGCGCTGTATGTACATTGTGATTATTCAATATCGGAATTGCATGCATGGGAAAGCACAATATACAGAAACCATTTTAAAGTTACTGGAATTCAAATTTTTGGACAACTTAAACATGCATGAATTTGACTTTTGTTGCAAACGTGGCACATTTAGCGTATAAACAATTTTTCTGCGCCGATGAAGCTCGCTGAAGTCTCCTAATCGGTTCAAACACTTGCTGGAGAACGCTTCTAAGCACAGCGGTAAGCCCGCAAAGCTGGTATCTACAATCTACTCATAATAGGGTTCCATAAAGTTCATGTTTCAAGAGGATATAAAATAAAAAAGCAATCGCAGTATTCCCCACTTTGTAGATACACTATACCTATATAGTACTACATCATAAGAC
This sequence comes from Paramuricea clavata, assembly GCA_902702795.2. NCBI lineage: Eukaryota > Metazoa > Cnidaria > Anthozoa > Malacalcyonacea > Plexauridae > Paramuricea > Paramuricea clavata. The sequence goes on from CACRXK020001466.1 coordinate 41,006, forward strand.
TGAACTTTTCGTGCAGAAAATTTAATGATGTTAACTCTCTGAATGTATAAAATGTTACTTTAATATGTTATTTGTTCGAGAATGGAATACACTGTATGTTAACATGTGTTATTCTTTTCTATGCAGGTACAAGATTCATTGAGTGAATTGCAAAAGGAAGTGGAGGACCCATTGAATACGTAACGATATCTTGAACGGTATCTAGGCTTCTGTTCAATTCCGATTTAGTTGTGTTGGGAAACGCCACAATCCTGCTTTTCTAGCAACATGTACAATTCCCATGCCGACCCCGCACAGACCAGGAAGCTCGATTGTGTTAAGTACTAGACTGTTCGTACTGTGTGGATAAATCTTGCTGGTTCGAGATACTCCTTTCGTCCACATGCCATAGACTTCCTGTTTGCGTGAACAATGTAGTATTCATTTTCTCTTTCTTTAATTTATGTGATAGAATGCGAATATATAATATGAAGTGTAGTTGAATTATTATATTGTGAAATGGAAATAATAAAATATTGATATTTGGATTATTGAATTATTTGTAAAGTGTTCACTTTCTAGCTCGTTTTGTGCTACAACAAAGTCGGAAGATGAATACAGTTAGTGAAAACGGGGTGTTTTTATGCACATCAGAAGAATAGGCTACATTATTTTCAGGTCTGATTGACGTCACGCAACATCGCGTTGCTACCTACTTTCGATATCTCCCTATATCGATTGTTAGAATTAGGCCGGGTAGCCTCGCAGTAACTCGGAAGAGTGATTTTCATTGGCCTGATTTGACAATTGCTTTTGTGTTCATAACAATGAATTGCTTCGTTCTTTAGAAAACCCCCGTCCAATTGGAGACGACCTTCCGAGGCACTGCGAGGCTTCCCATTAGGCCGGGTAATATTGACGGTTAATTGTCCCTTTATTTTATCCGAGAAGCAAGTTTGGTAACGTGGTTGATGGAAACTCTCGTATATAACTTCCCCATACGTACAGCTAAAAGTAATGATATTGAAGGTATTTAGATAGATGATGATAGATAGTTTTTGTGGCCGCGCCTGGCCACTATCATATCCACAAAAACGATGAGCGGTGTCTGTCCGAACCACATATAGCTCCTGCCTCGCGTACCCAGGCGCTTTAAATAATTACAATACATGAAGTATTCAGGTAGGCAGGCGACGCGCGAAGGGGCTGTTGGGAAAGGTGCGTGCTGGGTCTTCCCATCAGCCCCTTCGCCCATCTCTCCACACTACAATACTTCATGTAAACTCGTCATATGCGCAACACTGTTTTTTTACAAAGAGACGCCTGGGTACGAGGCAGATATAGCTCAGTGGTCCGGACTCTTCGTGAGATATATCGTGAAGACGAAGTATGTACGACAGTTTCGCGATCTTACGTTTTTCTCAATTCGCATATTGTCGGAGAGTGGTCGGAGACCTCAGTCACAGAAGAGGGACTATACAGAATGGCGACTTCTTAGTTTTTCCTATGATTTTGGCATAGCCGCGTGCAGAAAAATTTTTTGGGATCACTTTAAGGCTTGGTTACCAAGCACTGAGCTATATAAATGCAATGGATAATTTGTTATCATTACGTATTAAATACGTATCGCGTAATAAAGTATAGTATTAATAATTATGTAAACATTGTTATCCATCTTTAAGCCTGAAAATTATATTTAAAGTTCGTTGTTGTGGTTGTTCTTCCGAATCTTGCTTTGTCTACATTCGCTGGCGAACAAATTTCGAGCAAATTTCAACAGCAACGCAGGCAGCCGAGAACCCCTGGGAACGAGGATGCAACTGATTTTGACAAACACGTTCCCAGACTGCTCGCGGTTACAGAGTGTTGCGTAACTAGAGTTCGGGTTTAACGTTCATCGTTTAACGTTTAAGCGGTTTAACGTTTAATCTGGAACGCTACGTTCAGTAAACTGCGCATGCAAATTTTGAAGCCAAAATTTGACTCCCATGAAGCCAAATTTGACTCCCAGACACGCACTTCCACGCGTGTTTCTACTGCGCGATTTACTCGCGAGACAATGCAGGGGGCGCTCGAAGCATGCCGTTTTGAACGTTTTCATGGCAGGATGCAAATCGAAAGGGAAACGGGCCTTTTCAATTTAAAACGGGTCTTTTAAAGCCTGTGTACGACCTTGTAGAATTTAGCTTCAAATTTCCGCTTGAACGTAGCGTTCCAGTTATTTTTAGTTCAATGTTTAATTAGAGTATCGCATTTTCGCAAAATGGCACGCATGATTGTTATGCCAAAGGACGCAAAACCAGAAGAAGTTCGAGAATTATACGACGATTTTGCAACCACTTATGATGAGGTTTGTTACAAATATTATTTGCTCTATGTATAAATGATGAACGTGCAGAGGTCAGTTGTATAAAATATTAGTTATAGTTAACTATAGATTCATTATATACCAAGGAAACACAGCGGCACGCAGCCTTTGGTGATCAATTTTAAGTGTAAATTCTGACAGTAATTTTCAATTTATACCTGTAAAACCAATAGTTCATCCCTGTCTTCTTTACCTTTTAAAAGTTGCATATTACGAATCTCACCGAACTGGCGAACTGTGGCGTCGCATCAACAGCAATCCCCAAACGTGTACGAGACCGTCGAGACTATGACCACATCTACATCACCAAATGAATTTTATACTGTAGTAAGCGTATGTATGATAGGTTTGCAATTTTCACATTAAGTCACAAATCGACTGAATGCATGCATGGTTTAAGCTTGGATTGCGAAATTAGGCATGTTGAAACACAAATATGCATATATGTTATGCCCTCCGTTTCACTATGACGTCATATTTCCGCCAAAATTCAAGTTTTCTATTTGTGATCCTAGTTTGTGTATTTTGTTCAATTCTTCACACAATTCAACATTCAACTTTTCACAATTGAACATTCACCTTTTGACACAATTCAACTTCAACTTTTGACACAATTCAACATTCAACTTTTTTACGCAGTTCAACATTCAACTTTTCACAATTAAACATTCAACTTTTCACGCAATTCAACATTCAACTTTTTACGCAATTCAACATTCAACTTTTCACGCAATTCAACATTCAACTTTTACGTAATTCAACATTCAACTTTTTATGTAATTCAACATTCAACTTTTTACGCAATTCAACATTCAACTTTTTATGTAATTCAACATTCAACTTTTTACGCAATTCAACATTCAACTTTTTTGAACATCCAACCGCAATCCAATTTAAACGACGTAACGCCGGCTCTCATCTGCCTCAATCACGAGTGTAAAATATCACCCGATTAGCGCGTTTGACGCCGGCTGACAGCCGGAAATTTTGTCTCCGATTGCTCGGCTGCCAGCCGGGCTGTACTATAGTATTCTATAGTATACTATTCGTTCAAAAAATGCGCGCATTTCGGAGACTGGTTCTAGAATGTTTCATAAGCAGAAAACCACCAAAATTACATTAAATTTTCCGAAAATCATCGAAATGCATCTAAATTCATCTTCCCAATGAACACAGCTAGCTATGCGACAGGTAAATAAACGAGAAAAAAAAATTACGGCAAAGAGAAAAATTGAGAATTATTCGCGCTCACTCTGAGATTCGAACTTGCGACCCTCGGCATACACGCTAAGTGTTGTTCCCCTGCGCCACCACGTCTTACACGGAAAATATGTTAATTTACTGTATATATGGAGGTTATTCTTAGCCAGCACGATTTATGATTGCGTAAATACGTACACCATTGTACACGGCCAAGGGTACAGTACCAGCGGAGCCGTATCTACTCTTTAATACAACATTTACAATACATTACGGCATAGATCACGGCTACCAGCCGGGGTTATTTAACTGTAATACAATACTACAATGCAATACGAGTGTTAGCCGAGCCTGCCGGTAGTATACTATAGTATACTACAATACATCACGGCTACCAGCCGGCAATACGGCTATCAGCCGGGCGTGTCTGTAGTATACTATACTATAGGACCTATAGTGTACTAGAAAACACCACGGCTACCAACCGGGGTTATTTAACTTTAATACAATACTACAATGCAATACGACTGTCAGCCAAGCCTGTAAGTAGTATACTGTAGTATACTACAATACATCACGGCTACCAGCCGGCAATACGGCTATCAGCC
>CACRXK020001467.1:3534-54076 GCA_902702795.2 Paramuricea clavata
CCCTGCTTGCCCCCCTCCCCCTGCCCTCATGTTCTGATACAATCAAACATCTCCTTACAGAAGCCTCCCTTCAAAACTGCTGCTGTTACCTCTTTATTTTGACCATGTTTTTTTGATCTTACAGCCACCTGTAGACAAACCAACATTGACAGGCCCAAAGCGACCAAGAGGACGACCTAAGAAAAATCCGGACCCTGTAAGTTTATTATTTAATTTTTATTTCAAACTTTATTAAAATGTAATGAAAACATCATTGACTTTGGTCATAAATACCAAAGAAGTTGAGCATAGTTTTTTTTCCTTTAGGTTCCCCCTGAAGAAGAGAAAGCTGAATAAAAATTAACAAAAACATCCTTCAGTCAACTCAGAAGTGTGAGAAACTTCTTACACATACTGTAGTCCATTCACATTTAGTTAAATTTAGTTCAAAATGAACATTTTTTTTCTTTACAAGAATTTAGTATCATAGTTTCATAGCGGTAGAGTTGTGTAGTCTGACATTCCCACGGAAACTGGATAATTCCCATTATTGATATTACCTTATGTGGGTTGGTACCAAAGGGAAATGTAAAAGGCTGGGGGTTGCTGCTCAAGGTGACTCTCTTAGGCGTAAAAAAAAATACTTGTGGTTCTGGTTCCCGACCGACCCTATTTTTTTCTGCCGACCCTATTATTTTTTCAACGCGATTGAGCGTGCGACCCTATTTTCTCCAGGTGGTTGCGGGCTGCTCATACCGCGTGCCAAAATGGCGTCTGTTGTCACACTAATTATTGAACCAAATTGCCTAAATTCGTCCATAGGAAATACGCATCTCTAGTTAATATTGATGTCGGGACAATACTGCAAATCGCCCAGCAAAAAAACAGCCAAAACCATGAAAAAAATATTCAAAAAAGAATTTATTTCCGACCTACCGACCCTAATTTTTTCACGATATGAAACCGGAACCACAGGTATTTTTTTTTTACGCCTTATGAAATGGCAAAGAATCATAAATATATATTTTGTCCTTTGGTATTAATACCTCTTTAATACACAATGCTTTTGGTATAAATACTTGATGATAATTAGTCATCATCTGCTAAATTAATTCAGTACTGTTTTATGTTTGCCTTTGGTACTAATCCCTGGTTTTAAACAGTTAACAGTTCTTTAAAAAACGTTTGCATGTATAGCATTAAAAAGTATAAATATATTGTTATGTTTTAAATATTAAGCCCTTTAGCATTGTAGAAAATGTAGATATATTGCATCACTATATTGTATGAGAAAAACAAAAAGAAAAGGGCATACTTTTGCTTGTGTCAGTCATTAATTTTCATTTACAGTCAGGGTTGCCAGAAGAACTGGGGGCAGTCTAGAGGAAATCCCATAGGCATATTGTAGGAGACAAGGCAGGTGTCAAGGTGTGGTGCAATAGGTGCAACCTCCCCCCCCCCCAAAAAAAAAACCCAAAACCACCCCTGTTAGAAAACCCTGGAAATTTGGGCAAATGCTGGGGAAAATCGTAATAAATTCAGGTTATTTTATTACAATCCTACATAAAAATTTGGGCGAACCTTCAACGAGACAGCACTTCTCTTCGCGACAGTAACTTCTAGTTCTGGTCCAAATTTCAATCGTCTAAAATATGTCTTCTTACTCTTCGTGTTGTTTTCGGAAAGCGCCGTATTCCGCTTTTGAACGATGATATTTAATTAGCAGAGCGCTATAAAAGAACAATGCCTGGAGCACGCGTTCCCTCTTTCTGTCTGTAAAGATGTCGTGGCATTTTATAGTCGGAGTTCTGTCTTTGTTTTTATCGTTTTCAGTCCTTATTTCAGGTAATTATTATGTAGCAACTCTTTGTAATTTTTCTTGAACGTATTTTACATGGAACTGTTTGATAATTTGGGTAGTTTTCATGCGAGAAATGATAGAAATCTATGATGATAGAAATGTAACTTAGAACGAGACCATTTTGTATAAAAGACTATACGAACACCGATAAATTAGCGCTGTATAGCATTGCCTTGTCCTTTAATACATTTAGTTATATTTATCCAGGACAGCGTTAATAAATGAAGTGGTCTTTTATAAATACTGGGACTACTGTATGGATTTTTTGAGGAGCAAATAGTCCATAAATATTGTATACTGTACTCCATATTTTCGTGGAACTTAGGGGGGAGGGGGCGAGTTGGATGTTGATATAATATCCTTATGTTTTGCACACAAATGTACGTCATGGTCAGTGTCAAAAGATATATGTTCATGTGCAAAACGTAAGGATGCCACTTCGATATTTGGATCAATGGAAGCTCCAAAAAAGAAATTTTTTCAGCCTCCATATATGATCTCCAGATTGGAAATTTTATAGCACACAGGTGGTAAATCCCAGGGGCTGGTTGTATAAAACTCTTAATAACTTTTTTAATGACTATTTTGTAGTTAAATAGTGATTAACTCTCAAATGTGCGCTTCTTATTGGATGACGTTTCCACTAACTATAGTTAACTTTAATCACTTTTTTATACAACGGGCCCCAGCACATTTTTCAAACATTTTCAGCTGCACTTTATAATCGATTCGCTTACCAGCATGTTGGTAATAGAAATATCAGTGAGATTATACCCCTAAAGCCCAGGGAAAAGCAGAATTGTCCTTGCAAAATGGGAGTCAAAATTTGTTATTACTTGTGCATCTTGCAAACTTTCTGATATGATCTTGTGATGTTAATTTTATTGTCTCACAATCATTAGCTTTGACGATTGTCACTTTTGTCTAATGATGACCAACATATATAATCTGTCAATCCAATGATTAAGGATGATTAGACAAATATGTTTATATTTGCTGAAGACAAAAGCTAGTGAGTACCAATTTACACTGGAGATGAATAATCTGGATAGCATGTTTTGTATTTTTGCTAAGATGTGTAATCACAGCATAACCTCGTGTCAATCATTTTGATTCTAGCTGAGCCATGTATTGATGCTCAGGCAACATCGAAGGTTTACTCGACAGCAAATGTACTACTAGCAACAGAGTCAGTTTTCCTTGTTGAATCGGCTGTGAAATGTAGCAATAACCCTAAGGTAACCAATAAACTATGTTAGCAAGTACATGAGAGCCAAGCTGTTCTACCCATAAAGTTGCATTGTGCCCTAATGTGTCCTACTTTGTTATTTTACTCTGTCTAACGACAGACAGTTTTACTCGTCAAGGGGCACTCGCAAGTGACACTTAATCTTACCAACTTATATCCTTCAATGATGAATTTTGTATCTTGTGAAAATTACAATGATCAGTTACCTCTAAGAAGTTCTGAGAAGGATTAATATATAAATTGGAATGGTCTGTACTAGCGTAGGTTGTGACAAAAACACTTGTTGAACTAACTTCTCGACGAAGGGCCTTTGCTCAAAACATCAAAGTTTTAATTGTATTTTTTCAGGTTATTTAAGAATTTCTTTACTACTTGCAATCACATATTCACAATTTGTATCTTTAAGTATCAATAAAATAATACATTACATAAAATACATTTTTAGAATCTTTTCCTATATGCTGAAATTGATGGCAATTTATATCCTGTACCAAAATCCGCAGACAATTCTGTCCATCAGGTATATGTTGATCTATAAATTGGTAATAAATATTTTAATACCTTTGTCTAATGATGACCGACATATAATCTGTCAATCCAATGATTAAGGATGATTCGACAACTATGTTCACATTCACTGAAGACAAGACTAATTCCCAGTGGCCATTACCAAATGCAACGATTAGCAAAGAAAGAGAGTAGAAACCAAAATCAAAGTGATTTTTTTATATTCTTAGTTCAGTTGGGTGAAGCCACACAAGAAAGCAAAATCTGGAGCGTACGTAATAAATTATTATGACGAGGAAGGTTATGCTGCTCTAAGGAAGGTGAGCGAAAGTTTTCCATTTTACAATTTTTTTCAACTGTGGAGCAGTGATGTGTGGTAGTATATATTTTGTTTGATATTTTAGGCACAACGTAGTGAAGAAAAGTCTGAACAAAAGCCTTTGTTCACAGTAACTTTGAACCACAAGGTACAAAATTAGTTTGACTTTAAATGCATGTCAAAACCTAGCTTCGGATTGATAGGGCTGCAACTACCTGAAAATTACCCTTGTATTTTTCAGGCAGTTACCAGAACTTCAACGTTTCGACCTTTGCTTGAAATGTTGAAGTTATCCTTGTATTCAGGTAGTTGCATCCCTATCAAACCATCCGAAGCTTTCTTATTATTGCCATTACCTACACTGGCACAGACTGTTCAAGATTATGTCAAAACCTAGCCGAGTTTTGTGATGCAAATTTTAAAAAGTGGGAAATAGAGGCATAGAATAAAGATCCATATAGAAGGGCCACTTACGTTGGAAGCTTTGAAGTTTCTGTCCTCGCGCATGTCTCATTACGCATGTTGGCCGCTATTTTCCTAGTCAGTCAATGACATTTTCTGACCAATAAACATGCTGTACTGGCTGGCTGCTCTGCCTTCTGGCCAGTAAACTGCATATTTTTGCATAGAAAAAACACGGACACATTGCACCGCTGAGTGGCCCTTCTGTTACTGATCTTTATTCTGTGATAGAGGCAAAGCAATTTTGACAAGAGTTTTGGTTGGTATAAAGAATAATGAAATAAAGTAAACTTCTGTATGATTGTCTAGGCTGCCGGACGTGAAGGACTCTGGGTACAAACTGAATTCATTGCCGTCACAGCGGCTTTGTTAGTCTGGTGGTTTGCAACAGTAACGAAAAATAAAATGCAGGAGTAATGTATAAAGAACTGGAGTAGAATGAATTGTTATATGTTTAAATTTTTACACTGTAATAAAATGTCCGATTGTGTGCCATGTCTTAATTTGTCTGCAATTTTGTCTGCAAATTGATACAACTTTAAAATGTTTATATGACTGCCATAGTTTTGTAGTGAGATTCATGTTTTTGTCCGGCAGGGATACTGTTTAGAATTAGAGAGTCATTCACATATTTCTAGTATTTACAAATTGCAATTTGAAGGAAACCTAATGTGCACGGACTTGCCACAAGCCCAACTTTTACCGTAACAGCTGTAAAAGTGGCACCGTTTGAAAATGACTTTGCAAAAGTCTAGAATGGGCCCAACAACATTGACAGTCCTCTTTCCTTGAATTAAAAACCATGGTCTAGCTAGGACACAATGTTAGAAACAGACCTAATTTTAACAAATAGCTTGCCTCTTTCTGTGCATGGTCAATGCTCATTACCTGTACCTTTGAGTAACTGCAATCTCACTGTGTATTAAACAATGAGCAAATATTAAAATGGTGTCAAAATTGGCCTGAAGTTGTATATCTGACTTGAGGTTTCATACTGCACCAACATTGCCAAAAATACGAACAGAACATGATCGTCTTATAAAATTCTTTATATTATTTACGTTGTAATATTCAAAAGCAATAAAAATCCAATTTTATTATTATGTTCTTAAGTAAATACAAATAGTTAAAGCTAATGTTACATTCACTAATAATTTATTGCACTAAATATATTCTTAAATAATTGTCTATTCATTACCTATATGCATCTTGGCCTGTTTTATACTTTGAATCTTGGTCGCATCAAGTGCAATTAAGACAATAGATAATGAGATGATGAACTTCATTATCTATTGTTTGAATTGCAATCGACGCAACCGAAATTCAACATAGAAAACAAGCCATAGTACGGCTGCAGAGAGATGGTATGTGGTCCGAGGCAAAATTTGCCCAGGGTACCCCTGACATAATAAACAATAGGAAAATTACAACAAATGGCCAGTTTAAAAATGCCTCTCCTTCTGGCCCTTCATCTGCCCCCTCTCTGCAGCCCCATTGTATAACATGTACATTGTCCTTTTGGTTAATTTTCAAGGAACTTATTAATATGTGCATTCATTCTGCATAGCATTAATGTAAGTGATATTGTCTGCTCATTCAAGTTTAATATCAATGTTTGTTCGATAAAAATATTTTATACAATTCAATAATTTGTGACTGATGAATAATTTGGATTTGAAGTACTCGTTGTTAAGTGTTCATCAGCTCCTGATCTGAAAGAGACAGAAATGTTAAGTTATAAGAGAGAAGTGCCCAACATATTGCGTGCTATAAAAACGAGTGGATAGGGATGTGTCTGACACAGTTTAATTTCATAGAATTCCTCATTTCATAGAATTCCTCAGTTCATAAGGACCTTCACACAGGGTAAGGATGGATCAAGCCTTGGGCTGGTAGATGCAGGGGAATTTGCTAGTTGTGGGACAATTGAAAAATAGAATGCCTAAATGGTGAGAGAGGCTCCTGAACACCCCCCCAAATACATGTAAATTACCTCGATGTGTCTTTTGAAATATCAATTACTACTTCTGATGGTCCTGGGTGATAAATATTTTTGGCAACACCTAGTATAATAAAATAATATGTTAAGTTCCCATTGAGCCCAAATGCACCCTACTTTATTATTTTACTCCATCTAACACCAGATGATTTTAAATTCCATAGTACAATCTTTACTATAGAATTACATAAGAATTACCAGAAAAGTCAATTTCATCTTGTTGATCCTGGTATTCATTCAGTAAATGGTCATCACCAAATCGACTACAAAACAAAACAACTTTCTAATAATACATCTGTATTTAACCCTATAAGTGGCAATGTGCCCTGAGGCACCCTGCTTTGTTGTTTTACCCTGTCTAAAGGCGGATTTCCAGTCCTCGCACGAAGCAGCTCGCTGCGAGTGATGCATGAACACTTTCATCCAATCACAATGCTATTAAACAGTTAATTTTAATTAGATGCAAGCACTCACAGCGATCTTCTTTGTCAAATGGTTTGTCATAAAAATGCTGTCTCAATGTTCCTAGCCAGTGCGGTTATGAGAGGCATGCACCCCCTGAACGTTTGCCATTTTGAATGTTTTCAGGGGGGTGAATACCTCATATTAAGCACACTGGCTAGGAACATGGCGACAACATTGCAACGGTCAGGCGAAAATCATAGGCGAAACCAAAAAGTCGATCGCCAGGTGTGCCAATGTATTATTTGTCTCAATTACAAAATCAGACAAATATTATTTTAATACCTGCTTGATTACATCATCACACATGACGTCATAATGTACAATAAAAGTACGAAAATAATTTTATATATAACAATTGTACAGACTTCATGTACAAATAAGACAGTAGAAAAACTACAACAAATTAGTAACAACCGACAATAACACGCTAACACTATATCTTGCCCAAAAGCTAATTATTTAATTCAATTTTAATTGCCTAAAAAGACGTACCTTGAACTCGGTTTAGGTGCATAATTCGTAAATCGATCGAAACCCCGATTTTTTCTAAGTGCCCAACGAGGACACAGACCTGAGCAATCCGTCCCAAAACATTGTCCCATTCTACACGAAAACTATTTAAAAATCATTAGAAAAACCCCGGAAAACTAAAATTAATTTTTAACAAAATTAAAATGATTTTATTTGATGCACTTCACTTGTTCCGCATATTAATGAATGCCATCAGTCAGAAGTCGAATTTCCGTGATTGAATTTCCGGTTTGACAAACTTGTTCAAATTTTAACAGAAAATGTATTCTCTGTTAAACTGTTATTTACTATTTAATGCCTACTTATTTTTTGAACAATGATTTAAGAAATTAGTATAAAAGCATAGTCAAAACGGAGAAATTAATAAAAGACAATATTCTTCCACAATATTGGATTTCGTCTTTTGAATGATGGTTTTGTTTGAGAGTGTTTTTGGCACTGAGCTTTATGTAAAACTGTAGTCACTGTTTCAATATGGCGGTCTTGTGTAATGTTTGTAAAATTATTAGATTGTTATCTGTGGGTGAAAGAGAGTTCAACCGTGTTTGTAAGTAATATTAAATTATATTTTACTGACGAAAGTTTGGTTAAGATTACTTGTGCATAATAATTTATAATTATGTTCTAAACTTGGCCTGTATCAATAGTACTAGTACAGGCATTCAAATTCAAATTTCAATCGATCAGATACAGAGGTCCAACTCAGCCAAAGTCCAGTCCCCCCCCCTGAACAGCCAAGGTGGCCATTTTGAATGTTTTCAAGGAGTGACTGCCTCTTGTTAGTGCACTGTGTAGGAACATGGCAACAGCATTGCAATGGACCATTTGCATTATAGACTAAATTTTGATCTTGACAAAAAATTTTATCACAGCTTGAAAGAGCATCACTAAATTAGTAATATTCCAAAGTTTCGTTGCGAGATGTTGTAAAATGCGGATAATATAGCCATGCGAAGTTTGCAGTTTTTCAGTCATTTTGTATTACGCACAGGAAATCGACAGCCCAATCGGGTGTTGGGGCATCAATTTCCCGTTTGTAATACAAAATGACTGAAAATTGAAAATTTCGCAAGGCTATATTATCCGCATTTTACAACATTTCGCAACGAAACTTTGGAGTATTACTAATTTTGTGATGCTCTTTCAAGCTGTGATGAAATTTTTGTCAAGATCAAAATTTAGTCTATAATGCAAATGGTCCATTGTGAATCATGGTGTGACATTGGTTATGCTATAACGCCAAAAGTGCAAGCAATATTAAAGTCTGACTTCAACCTCGAACCCAGGTTTTCAAGCCTGGGTTTGAGGTTGGTCTGACTTCTGTATGTGTTTATTCTGTGCCCTGGCTTTCAGTTCTATATTTTGATGTTACATATGATCATGTGAATTCCAGATTAGAAGACTAGTACACAAACTAGTAAACCATCCAAGCTTTGAACACTGTTTCTGTAAATTTGAAATTTGGTTGCTCCAGAAAAGATCCACACTACACCCGCAGGAAATTTCTGCTGTCCAAAGGGAGAAGGGAGGAAAATTTGATTTTGATAAGATTTGTAAGTGTATTAAGACATCTGAAGAGGGGGGGGTAGGAGGGTTAACTTCCAGTTTCTTCCGTGGGGGAAGTATGTATGTTCTCTGAAATGACCCAATTTGAAATTATGATATCTTACTGGACTTGAAATTTTTTTTGCCACAGCCCCTTGCGAATCTCTCAAAGTGGCAAAATCACAAGCTATAAATAATATATATAAAATCAAAAACAGTGGCAAAATCTGAAGCTATAATATATATAAAATCCAAAACTGTAGTTGGCATCAGGCTCATTTCAACATGTAACACTGCCTCAAAAAGTCGTCCAAGCACAGTTGGCGTCCCTGCCTGGGCAAAAGCAGCCAATAAGAGACAAGCACAGGTTTTACTTCTGGAGAAAAAGAAAACACCGACACAAATGCAGGCCGAAGTACGTCTTGCGGATGTGAAATCCAATAAATCTGATTTTCTAACAACAAGTCGGGTTGGTGTTCATAAACCTAAAGAGAAGACAACAGATCAAGCAAATAGGTTGGTAACGAGTTTAAATTTTAAAATATTTTTAGTTGCCCAAGTGGCCTTGAAATACTGACATAATTGTATTTCCATTTCTAAGAATGACATTATCCACCAGTGGGGAAATGTTTGTGTTCTACCATGCAAAGCAAGATTACCCAGTACAACATTCCAAGGTACAGTAAATGTTACCATAATTCATTAGCAGGCTGAAAAAGCAAAACAAAAATGAATAGAGTGAATATAGATTTAGATTAAAACATTCGAAACTACTCTTAAAAATATACTCAACACTATACTTAGACTATTTTACTTGTCGATGGAAAAGTGCTGACGCTCGTTTGGTTAATAAACTTCAGGGTTTTTTCAGTTAACCATTGATTAACCATCTCACCCTATTTGAATTTGGATACCATTCCAGTTCTTAACATAGTTCCTTCTTTTCATATCTTCAATTTATCAGGCTGTGAATACAATTGAAATACCACAAGAGGATTCATCATCAAATGACAACACCAATAGTTTATCTGAATCCCAGGTATAATAAGTAAAATTTTCTCCGGAATTATTTGAGGACTTCACCATTTACTTTTACTCAACTACCAGAAAAATACAAAGAGAACTTCAAACGCTGAAGATTTAAAGTTTGTTCGTTCACTGCAACCAGATATATCAATCATGTTTTCGCTTGCTACTCTGGTTTAAATAAATGATTACAAACCCAGTCGAATTGTAATCAAGACCCAACGTTTCAACACTCCAGTCTAGTGTCTTCATCAGGGGTGATCTAAAGTTGCAATCATGGCTTCTTAAATACGGGATGACGTCACCTGCCAATGAGATAGGGCTTTGTAATAATTTATTTAAACCAGAGTAGCGAGCGAAAACATGATTCAAACGCTGAAGTGTTCTCCTTGTATTTTTTGGGGTAGTTACATCCCTATCAAACGGAAGCTTTTTTATTATTGCCACTACTTATATTGACACAGACGGTTCAAGATTATTTACATTCATTGTGTTTTGGGTTGATTTAGGTTGTTGAAATCAAACTGTTGCAAAGACGTGACCCAAAGTTGTGGACCGTTGATGTATTGTCGGATATGTACAAAGTCAACCCTCTTGCTATAATGTATGTTTTAGGGAAAACTATCCAGTTTCAGTGTCTATATATGGAGAACAGTTCTGCTCAGACATCGCTTTCGCGTTCTATTTTATAAGACCATGTTACACAATCAATTTTTTCTCTAATTTGAAACGCAATTTCTGATATAGACCCATTGCGCATGACGGTGACGATGCATCTGGACAGGGCGCTTATATATAAGCGCCTTGCATCTGGAGGACAAATTAGCAATCTATGCATAATATAACTTTTGTAAACAAGGCAAATTTTGTAAAACTTTATAATAATTTTGTATTAAAATGGTTAATTTTAGCGATGTATGTGGTTGTTGTACCCGAACAGATATTGTTGGGGAGCATCTGGAGGACACTCTAAGGATTTGTGACGTCAGGGCAATGGGTCTATAGAGCCATACATATGCATATATCTTTATTTCCTACTTTACAGCAATGCTGCTCCTCTCAGTCCCGATCAACAATTGCACTTAGAAGTTGAACAAGATTTCTTAGCAACGCTTTCGGATTACGAGAAAAAGGAATATTCCTACTTTAAAAACAATGTAAGATTTCATCTTAAAGCCCGGAGGACGAGAGTGCATGAGAGTTGGCAGTCACGCGACCTTGGTTTAATGTTTTCCCAACACTATCATGCATTTTATTGAAGTTAAAACATAGTTGGAACACTCATCAAACCTTTATTTTGTTAATCTAGAGCTTGAAATGTCCTCTGTACTAATAATGCGTGACTGCCAACTCTCATCAACTCTCGTCCCACGAAGAAGATCCTGGGGACGAGGTTGCCGTCTCGTCCTCGTTTGACCGAGGCTTTACTCCTTTAGTCATATTTAATCCTATAATTACATAACCTCCTGTAGAAAGTTAAGTTTGTTTGTTTGTTTGTTTGTTTGTTTGTTTGTTTGTTTGTTTGTTTGTTTGTTTGTTTGTTTGTTTGTTTGTTTGTTTGTTTGTTTGTTTGTTTGTTTGTTTGTTTGTTTGTTTGTTTGTTTGTTTGTTTGTTTGTTTGTTTGTTTGCTTGTTTGTTTGTTTGTTTGTTTGTTTGTTTGTTTGTTTGTTTGTTTGTTTGTTTGTTTGTTTGTTTGTTTGTTTGTTTGCTTGTTTGTTTGTTTGTTTGTTTGTTTGTTTGTTTGTTTGTTTGTTTGTTTGTTTGTTTGTTTGTTTGTTTGTTTGTTTGTTTGTTTGTTTGTTTGTTTGTTTGTTTGTTTGTTTGTTTGTTTGTTTGTTTGTTTGTTTGTTTGATTGTTTATTGATTTTTTTGTGTGTATATTTCTGCATTTTTTAGGAAAGAAGAAAACAACTTCAAAAAATAGGAAAAAATAAAGTGAAATGACTGAGAGAATTGGATGAGGAGGTTGTACCTGATGGTATATGCGAGTCGACAAAAGAGAACTGATGACAGTGGTAAACCCGTTTTAATACTAGGAAAGTACTAGGGTAGTTCTCGCCGGAATAACATCGTCATCGATAAGAAAATAATCTTCGTCCAAAACTGATAAGAAAATAAGTCTTCGTCGAGGCAAAACCTTTCAAAAAAGAATTCAAACTACACTGACGAATACGTGTATGTTTCTGTCGATACTGTACGTGTCAATATATGTTATATTTCTTATTTTGTTTTATTGGCATTATAAAACGAAAACATTTGAGTTGACGAAATGTCGAGTTTCGATAAATCACCATGGCGAATGCACAATATGGACGAAGTATGCCACGGTTTATTTGACGTCCCTTTTGTTTTATTGGCATTACTAATATTATACTTATAATCATAAGTATATGTTTGTTTTGTGTGTGTTTGTCTTTAAAATTATCAAATGTATTAATACGAAAATTTGTAGGACAATGCCCAAGGACAAATTAATTAAATTTTGGTTAAATTTAGATGAATATTAGATGAGAAATTAGTAGGTTTGTGTTGCTAATGTCTTGCCTTGCTTTGCCTTAAACTGAATACGTAATTAGCTTTTCTCTGGCGGATGTATTCATTTTCAAGTGCCCTCTCGTTACTGTCAGAGAGTTGCTGTATTGTCTGTTAGATCTATTATAAGCATATGACATCGTAACTAGGTCACCAAAAACAGGATAAAAAGCTGAAACGACGCAACCCCCCCCCCCTTCCGGAAAATACTTCACCAGTCAAGTGGCCGAAGGACTCCGTGGCATAATGGTCACGTAAATTTTTTGTCAAAGAATGAAAATAGAATTTGTAGAAAAAATATTTGAATTGAATTTTTCTAAAATTAAAATTTTTCTAGAATTAAAATTTTTTTGGAATGAAAATTTTTCTAGAATGAAAAAATATTTTCTGGAAATGAGGTTAAGAATAATCCAAGATGGCGGACAGCTCATTGCTTTCAGTCAAAATATTGAATATTCCACTGGTTAAGCTTGACACGGGAAATCTGCAACATGATTTAATACATAATTGTAAACGTTCTTTCGAATGAGACAATCTATATCGTTCTAATGCCTTGTATAAAATGTAAAATTCCAGAGAAAAATATTCTGCCGTGGTGTATATAAATTGAAAAAAATATTCGATCGAGTTTCAGCAAGTGTTTATGTTACGAGCCAGCAAATCATGGTCAATGTTGACTCGTAAAGCCAAGGAGCAAGCCTTCCTTCCCAAGCTTACACACAAAAGCTTAACTGTTGGAATATTTTGACTGAAAGCAATGAGCTGTCCGCCATTTTGGATAATTCTCAACATCATTTTAACTACGCTTTTGCTTACGCCGCCTTATATAAAATTGCCTCTAATAAAGACCAAAAGTTTTTAAAATGTCTCTATTCAAATATTCAATTTGAAATAGCAACCGAAAACTGGTTTTGGACTCACATTAATATTGATCACTGGCTGTCAAAATATAACACTTGCGTGACTCTGTGCGTGACCCCACGTGTGATGTCCAAATGTTCATTAATAGGGTCAGATCTTATCTTGCTTTTCAAAGCCTAATTATAAGGCCATGCATGATACACGAGGCAATTTTGGCTGCAACTTGCAACGTGTTTCTGACATATAGAGCCATGTTATCTAAAAAGTAGGGAAATTGTGAGCATGACCCACGGTTTAATCTGCCTACATTTTTCATCCCGGCCCCAGCCATTTCTTTCATTTTTTGTCCCTTTATTGAGAGCATATTATGTCAAGAAAGTATCGGCAGAGTAAACTAAGTATCGGCAGAGTAAAGTATCGGCAAAGTCAAGAAAGTATCGACAGAGTAAAATGCGGGCCATACTCACAATCTTTCTGTGACTGCTTTTTACATAACATTGCTCTGTATCCAAAATGCGTTTTTAACACGGCCTTTGAGAGGGTTTCAAGACATTCAACTACCTGAAAAACACCAGCAAAACTGCGACGTTTCGACTTTCAAGCGAAGGCCCAATTCGTCGGGAAGTTCAACGAAGGGCCTCTCGAAACGTAGTTGAATGACGTAGTTTTCTGGTGTTTTTGCCACTACCTACAGACCGTTTGAGTTTATGACACGGCCTTTAGTCTGTACAAGAAAGTCGTTCTCCTATAGAGTAAATTGCGTGCATCGCACAGCATGTGTTGTGACACCCTCTGGTGCACTCTAAGGTCACTAGCCCAGGGTCACCGCATTAGTGCGTTGAGGCATCTGATTGGCTACCGTAATTACTTGTTACATAATTGGCCATTTCCTTTTAGGAATATGCGTCAAAGGCCATATTGTTTACCGGTCAAATTTTACTTCTTGCTTGGTATCAAGTAGCCCGAGCGTTTACTAATCCAAAGCATGTGTTGAATTATTTGCTGTTTAAAGACTTGTGTAAACTTACTTATGAAAGGTCTTTAACCCCACAAATCTAGCCAATCAAATTTTTCGAAATTTTTCAAAAACGTGCCGTGCCTCAGTGACCGGAAGTAAAATGCCCGACCAACGCGTTCAATATCCGGTTTTGCCGGGGCCGCAAATATATGAAAAAGTGACTTTATCGCCTAAAAATCAAATATCTCGCCGCATCGCTGACCCATAACAGGACATATCGGTCAATATTCTTTATTCTGTTGCAATAGAATAACGTGTAACACTTAGACATCAACATAATTGCTGTAGTAACCGAATATTCTTTGTGAAAATCTACTTCCGGTTGGAGTCAATGAAAATTTTTTCTCCGGCTGCTGGTGCCAAAATTAAACAGTGCCAAATAGAGTAGCGTCGCTTTTGGTTGAACTCTCTAGCGAAAACGTGGCGATTTTCAGCCAACATGGAAAAGGATTTATGGAATAGAAAAGGCTCTATTGCCGTCAGCTCTATTTCGGCCGGCGCCTCGCCAAAGATCGGGCAATTTCAAGGCCAAACTCCGAAACGAGTAAGTCGAATATATTTATGTTGTATATGGACTGTTTGCTAAATAATTACAGTAAATCCTAGTGTGTTTAACTGTTAAAGACAGGTATTAAGCTTTAAACACCAGTTTTTCTAAGCCCTCATCAACCTTATTTTAATGCTTAAATAAATCGAAGACCTTTTATCCCTCTCAAATTTTTGATTTTATAGTTGTAGTTTGGACTTTTCACGTTTTAATATTAAAAGCCCTATTGTATATTGTGTTTTTCGCTTGATTTCTTGTCACGTAAACTGAAGAGAAACATTTTATTTATCTTTTAGGCTTTAGCAAGGACTTATTCTCCGTTCAGAAAATCTAGAAGTCGATCCTCTTCTTTTAGCTCTTGTGATAGTACAGGTAAAACAACGTGATTATTATTATTCCAGACATTTTTATTACAGCTGAATTTTGTTGACAACAAAGTACTTAACAGCAAACGAGGCCTTTGGAAAAGAATGCCGAATTATTTTTTAGTAAATTTTAAAGACGCAAATCCTTTAAGATTTGGTAAACATTTCCATGGCTTTATATATATAAGAGCCGTTCAATATTAAAATATTGGGATTGGAAAAAAATTTTGCAACATTGCTTGGAATAAATATTAATTACTACATAGAAATGAATGAGAACTTTCTAAAAATCCATTCAACAGGGTTTGTATTGAGGCTGGGGTAGCATTGGGTCATTCCCCAAATTTACAGACAAAATTTTTTGTGGTCAAAGCCAGGGAGATTACTGTATTGCACAGGCATCGATTCTTGTATATTTGAAATATATATGGTTTCGGTGGAGATCTCAAACGTGGTTCTTGAGGCCCTGATTCCGGGTTTCTTCCAGGGGTCTCTAGGGAACAAGGCATGTTTTGCAATGCCAAAAAAAACATAGGGAACATGATGAAATCTTAATGGGAAAACAAGGGGGAAAATCTGGAAAACTTTTCATGGGAACACAGACCCTCTCTTTAGTGAATGTACACCCCCCCCCCCACACACACACACACCACACCACTGTCCCCTCCCCATTTCACACTCTTGCAAACTCTCTTGTGGAGAACGTAATCTTTTGTATAATCAGTATTTGCCAGACAGCAAAATGTAAACAAGGAGTCTGTTGTGATTTGTGACTAAAATTTCTATTACATTATTTCTGGCAACAGCAGCTGCAACACAAGTAGCAGTGTGCTTTATTTGGCACACCTGCATCTCTGTATCACATCAGTCCTTGCCTGCATTCCCTGCCAAGATCGGACACTTTGCAAAAATCCCCCCCCCCCCCGGGAATTTAGGTTGATCACATATTTCGTTTCATCTGATGTTGTAAATTTCAGGCTTTTCTTGTTTAAATAATAGATTATATATGGGGCTTGCATTTCTGAAAAAAAATTAGTTGTATAGTATTGTTATTCTTGCATAATGATTGCTGATGCCAGTACATATTTTAAACGTTTTACAGTGGGGGGCCGAAACCAAGATTAGGGTGCAGTGTGATTTCCCCAGAGTTTTTTGGTCACCCAGTCTGAGCCACGGATTAGTGGGCCCATTGGAGCAAAATCCCCCCCAGTACAGTATATATTAAAATATGCCTACTCATCAGGTTATTGTGAAATTTGAATTGCAACATCTTTATGTGGTATTATTTGAGGGTAATAATGGTATACAACTGGTCATATAAGTATAGATGGGCCTATATTTAGATCAGCTATCATTTAAAGCATTATAAACGTATTGGGGAGGGAATTGCTCCCATTCCCTGCTGACAGAGGTCACTGTAATGCCGGAGACTGTGTAAGTTATGCAGTCGAGTCTTGGAGGTCATCATTAATTTGAGAGATATTCAGGTCAATAATGTTATGATAAATCCCCTTTCCAGTTCAATAACATAAAATCACTACTTCAATATACAAAATGAATATCTATTAAAATGATATTCAAATGCTGGAACAGCGACCATTTTGGCTTAAAAATATGCAGCGGAAGTTAAAGACGAACATTGGGAACAATAGAAAACAAAAATTCGTAGTGAAAAGTACAGTCAGGCAGAACAAACTGAAAGTGAATAGATGCAAAAAAGGCAATGATAGCAGAAATTATTGTTTAAAATTACTAAAGCAAAACAATCTGTTCAAAAACTAAAACAAAGCAATAAAACTTCAAAAACAAAGAATTTACATAAAGGCCTAAGACTTTTTAAAGATGATCATGATTATTTTCAACAACCGAATAAAAAGTGGTTGTAGTGGTGAAAAAATAGGATGGGAAATTCAAAATTCTGACAGGAAAATGAACGGAAATTTTCCAAGAAAAAAACAAATTATGGTAAACAGGAAAAGTAAAATGTTTTATGTTTAGTAAAAAATTAAAACAGCTAGGGAAAACAAATGTTTTATGCAGATTAACATAACAAATGAACGATTAAGTGGGTCGAAGCATCACGGAATTCCGTGGCGCAGCGCATTGTGGATTTTGCTCGCCGGTTCAAAGGAGACAAATGGCATAATATGGCGTCCGCAGAAAATGGACCGTCCCCTTCGGAGGGACATGGCTCTGGAGATGTTTCATCCAGATCACCGGCAGCTGCTCAAAAACCACCAATGTTATCTGAACTCAAGGTTCGAACGTGCTCACATGTTTGTTATGCTTTTACTCAATGTTAATATTTTTACTTGACTGTTTCGCTAACCAAAATGTTATTGAACAGAGACTCAGCTTTTCCGAAAGTATGTCCTCGAGACGGCTGCCCCGAGCAAGAAAGCGGACAATGTCTGTCTCGTCTACGGACAGTTATAGCTCAGGTTAGGCAATTTTTACTTGTGTGGCGAGCCTTCTAGTTTTCGCAAATTGTCAAAATCAACCACAAGATGACATGACAAATGGCAACAATAGAATTTGTACTGCCGGCACTAATGACTCGTTTTGTCGAAATCAAAATAACTGTACATTATTATGTACTTGTATTAGTTCGTTTAGCTTCATATATTTCAAAAGCTTCTCCTTTCTATTGTTTTGAAGTAGTTTTACTTAGAAGCGAGTGAGTGTTCACTGTCATGTCATCTCTTGAAAATGCAAGTCAATTTCATTCTCATTATAAACAATGTCTATAGCGTTATTGCTTGTGTGTTTTAGCGAGCTATTCTGACAACAGCATTTCGTCAGACGAAGATGACGGCGTTTCACCGAGAGAGAAAGAGCAGGTAATGTTATAGACTTGGAATTTTGACAAAATATCGATACAAAAATGCGTAAAGTATGCTATATCGTAGCTCTCATTTCCGGCCGAAATATTTTTCGGCTTCAATAATATTAATACTGTCTGCATATTATTATTATGTAAAATATTAATACCCAGGAAAAATCCTGGGTATTTAAATGAACTTTTGACCTATTTTACCAGTAAATGCTTTTAGTATTAAAACGAGTTTGTTTTGTTTTATCCCAAAAGGGGAAGAAAATGTTTTGTTACATAACTACATTTACTGGTCACATCACGTATATAATATTCAATATAATTCCAAACAATGCTGGATTTGTTATATATATAATTCCAAACAATGCTGCTCATACCAGATTAGTAGTCAAATTGGGAAATATAGTATTAAATATATAGTGTTTTATATTGAATATGTCTGCATACCTAGGGGCAATGAACAAAATCAACAAATAGATTTTGTCTTGTGATCACATACTGGTCCCTCAATTCGTGTGAAGCCCTGCTGCATTGCACATCAATCAAAGTCCCTTTCTTAGAAAATTCAGTTTTTTTTAGAAAATCAGAGTTAATCTGTTATTGGAAATTTTTGCCAACCCCCAATACAGAAGTCCATCTCCATTGTTTTTTGCGTAAGCGCTATTCGTCATGATTCGTCACTCAGCAAGTACCGTAATTGCGTAAACAGAAGCAGTCACCCTCTGGAAATATTCAAAATGGCACATGTCCAGGGGGTGACTGCTTCTGTTTACGGTACTCGCTGAGTGACGAATCATGATGAATAGCGCGTACACAAAAAACAATGGAGATGGACTTCTGTATAGTATTCTGTGGTCAGGGGCACAAAAGTGACCAAATAGGTATTACAGTAAACACAATGAAATTTAAAGATCTGTGGGAGATTTGATTTTGAAAATTGTTTATATCAAGCGAGATTGCGAATTGGCTTCTGCAAAGACTAGAGTCTAGAATCTAGAAATTAAAAATTTGGCATTGATATACAGTTATACATTTGATTGGTTTATCGAAGGTTTTTATCCGGATTTTTTCCCAATCAGAATGCTTTACCAAACTCAGTATGGCCAAGGTGAAGTGCTTTCTGGAAGCTTCAAGGGCTTCCTGGAATTGCCCATAATTACTGTTTTAATTTAAGGAAATGGGTGTCATTACTGTCATAGCCAAGGGGGTCTCCTCTGAGGAAGTCATTCTTTCCCGGAAACAATGCCATTGGTGAATCATTTTAAATTCATTATGAAAAGCCTTTGTTTTCCTATTTCTATTTCAGGCTGTTTTACAACAACAAAAATTTAATCTATGTTAATATGAAACATTAGCACAGCATGCTTGTTTTCAAACTCATATCTATAGCCTGGCCATTTTTTTCTTTCAGCAAAGTTCCAGTGGATTTTCAGACTTCTGTATCAAGAATATCAGTCGAGCAGACTTTGGCCAACGTGAAATTGAAATTGCAGAACAAGGTGTGTGTTTCATTGGAGATATGGAAAACATCAAAACTCAATGTCTCTGTTGTGCAATGCAAACTTTGGGATTTCTGGGATTAATGATTCGCCTAATTGCAATCTCTCTTTCATAGAAATGCCCGGTTTGATTTTACTGAGAAAGAGAAATGCTAATGATAGACCTTTGGAAGGAGCGAAGATTGTCGGGTGCACTCATGTAACAGCACAGTCAGCGGTAAGCACTCATGCTGTGTTTACTCTATAATGCTATGGCTAGTAGTGTGTTAAAAATTTACCACGTTTGTTGGTATTATGTTTGCGCTATAATGGAGTGGTTTGCGGTAGCGTACTAACTACGGACCACTACACTTGGCACTTCGGGTGCAATTCGATACGCTATGGTAAATTGCTGTAGCATTGTGTTTACACTACAATAGATTTGCCATAGCATACCAACTACGGTCCACTACTCTTGGCAGCACTCTGGATGCAAATCAATACACCTCGGTAAATTTGCTATTGCATCATAGTGTAAACACTGCCTAAGTAACTGTAAGTTTGGAAAGGTAGCTCAATTGCCCAAACATTTACTTCAATCTAATTTTATAATCTTATAATTTATTCTGATTTTAGGTGTTGATTGAGAGTTTATGCATGCTTGGAGCCCAAGTGAGATGGTGTGCTTGCAATATTTATTCAACTCAGGTAGTGTAGGAATAGAGTCACATAACATAATCCATTTTATGGGTGCAGGTTTAGATATTTCATTAATAGTGGTTGATATACTCTTTCAACCCACATCAAGAGTACTCTTCAGTCTTGAACCATAGGAACCCTTGTGAAAATGTTGATAGTTAGGCCTAAAAAAATAGGTTTTCCATTTTCATATCATGAAAAAATTAGGGTGGGTTGGTTGGAAAAATTGGGTTTTTTTAAAAATATTTTTGTCATGGTTTTGGCCAATTATTGTAACAACAGATGCCATTTTTGCATGCTGTATGAGCAGCCTGCAACCACCCGTAGAAAATAGGGTTGCACTGCCAATCACAGCGAAAAAATAATAGGGTCCGCAGAAAAAAATAGGGTCGGTCGGGAAACCGCAACCACGGTTAGAAAATAGTATTTTGACTATTTAGTATTTTGAGTATTTTTATTTTTTAGAATGAAGTTGCTGCTGCCTTAGCTGAAAAAGGTCATTACATAATATGACTACAGTATAAACATTTACTTTGACTCATTTCTGCATGCCCCATTTTAAACTTTAAAAACAGTGCATCCAGGGATAAACACACCCCTCCCCTGCAACTCCTACCCCCTGGGAAATCTACACTCTACCACAGCCCTCCCTTGGGAAATTTTCACCCCCCCCCCCCTATGAGTTGTGCACCCTCAGCCCAGCATCAGATAAGTATAGATCTGTCTGTAACGTAGACCATATATTTTTAGGTTATCCAATATATGCTTGGAAAGCAGAAACTGAGGAAGATTTCTGGTGGTGTATTGAGAAATGTATCAATGCACCTGGGTGGAACCCTAACATGGTAAATTATCAGGGTAATACGAACCTTATACATAGATCAATCAACTGATGGTTTTGACAACAGTTCCAGGACTACCCTTGTTTCTGTACTACCCCTCCAAAACATCGCCACTAGGGGTGCACCGGATTTCAAATCTGGCCGGATTTAACGAATTTTCCGGCATCCAGCCGGATTCGGAGAAAATCCGGCCGGATTTAAATTTCTGTTTTTACCTTGAAAATTCACCAAGAATTGGATAAACCATCAATTTGGCAGCTTTAAAGTTCAAAAAACACTTGATATTATTATAAAATATTAAGTTATTAACAAAAAGATATTTAAAAAAGGTTTAAACACAATCAAAAATCTAAACTGACAGTAACTAAAAATAGTAAAAAACATAAACCGCCATTTTGAATACTGAATTATCCCAATTTATACCAATTACCGGTTTATCTCAAATCCGGCCGGAATCCCGGCCGGAATTTTTGACCAAATCCGGTAAATCCGGTTCCGGCCGGATTTGAAAATTCCAAATCCGGTGCACCCCTAATCGCCACTCAATACACTGAGACAAAGTAAATCCGGATCTACTTTATGGATCTACTTACCGCCAACCAATCTGGTTACATACCAAAACAGACTGTCTTGCACATATATGATGTACCCACTTCTCCAATTTGCAGATCTTAAATGATCACACTAAGTACATTTCTGTAAATGTTTGGCTGGCTGGGTGAAAGGTGAAACAATAAAATATTGTGAAAGGAAAAACAAAATGTGCTTCCCCAACCAGCGCTAAGCAGTATAAGAAAGCATTGTTATAATTTATTTCTAGATACTTGATGATGGTGGAGATTCGACACATCTCATGTACAAGAAATTTCCTGGTAGATTTAGCGTTCTTAAAGGCATTGTAGAAGAGAGTGTAACTGGCGTTCATAGGTGAGACGAAATATAAAATACAAACACCAAAGAAAGCATCTTGTACTCTTATTTAACCCATTGAGTGGCAGCACTCTCACTTGATCAGTAAAATCATCTGGCATTAGACAGAGTAAAAAAAGTTTCTGTGACCACAGTATGAATTTTGCATGGGTAAATTTGGACCACTTGGTGTTTAACACTGAGTCAGTTTCCTCAAATTTAATACAGTTCTTAGATATCCTTCAAAACTTAGAATTTTCCTATGCAAAATTCCTACTGTGATCACAGAAACTTTGATAGTGTAAACCATCCTTTATAACACTCAGTAAGTTTCCTCAAACATTTCTTACAAATCATTCAAAACTTAGAATTTACCTATGCAAAATTCCTACTGTGATCACAGAAACTTTGATAGTGTAAACCATTCTTTATAACACTCAGTAAGTTTCCTCAAACATTTCTTACAAATCCTTCAAAACTTAGAATTTTCCTATGCAAAATTCCTACTGTGATCACAGAAACTTTGATAGTGTAAACCATCCTTTATAACACTCAGTAAGTTTCCTCAAACATTTCTTACGAATCCTTCAAAACTTAGAATTTACCTTTGCAAAATTCCTACTGTGATCACAGAAACTTTGATAGTGTAAACCATCCTTTATAACACTTAGTCAGTTCCCTTAAACATTTCTTACAAATCCTTCAAAACTTAGAATTTACTTTTGCAAAATTCCTACTGTGATCACAGAAACTTTGATAGTGTAAACCATCCTTTATAACACTCAGTAAGTTTCCTCAAACATTTCTTACAAATCCTTCAAAACTTAGAATTTACCTATGCAAAATTCCTACTGTGATCACAGAAACTTTGATAGTGTAAACCATCCTTTATAACACTCAGTAAGTTCCTTCAAACATTTCTTAGAAATCCTTCAAACTAGAATTTACCTATCCAAAATTCCTACTGTGATCACAGAAACTTTGATAGTGTAAACCATCCTTTATAACACTCAGTAAGTTTCCTCAAACATTTCTTACAAATCCTTCAAACTAGAATTTACCTATCCAAAATTCCTACTGTGATCACAGAAACTTTGATAGTGTAAACCATCCTTTATAACACTCAGTAAGTTTCCTCAAACATTTCTTACAAATCCTTCAAAACTTAAAATTTACCAATGCAAAATTCCTACTGTGATCACAGAAACTTTGATAGTGTAAACCATCCTTTATACCACTCAGTAAGTTTCCTCAAACATTTCTTACAAATCCTTCAAAACTTAGAATTTACCTTTGCAAAATTCCTACTGTGATCACAGAAACTTTGATAGTGTAAACCATCCTTTATAACACTCAGTAAGTTTCCTCAAACATTTGTTATAAATCCTTCAAAACTTAGAATTTACCTTTGCAAAATTCCTACTGTGATCACAGAAACTTTGATAGTGTAAACCATCCTTTATAACACTCAGTAAGTTTCCTCAAACATTTCTTACAAATCCTTTAAAACTTAGAATTTACCAATGCAAAATTCCTACTGTGATCACAGAAACTTTGATAGTGTAAACCATCCTTTATAACACTCAGTAAGTTTCCTCAAACATTTCTTACAAATCCTTCAAAACTTAGAATTTACCTTTGCAAAATTCGTACTGTGATCACAGAAACTTTGATAGTGTAAACCATCCTTTAAACACTCAGTAAGTTCCCTCAAACATTTCTTACAAATCCTTCAAAACTTAGAATTTACCTATGCAAAATTCCTACTGTGATCACAGAAATTTCGATTGTGTAAACTAGGCTTAACTTTTGTGCGAAAGCTTAGTTAAGTATACAATCATGTAAATATTTGATCCTTGAATTTTCAGAGCAAGTGGATGAGCTTACACGAAGTAGAAGTCTGTCTGAGCTGGAGAAGACCACTGAACATCGTGTTGCTGAGTCAGCAAAAAGTACAGCGAAACACATGCAGAAGCAGGCAGCTCTCAGTGCAGAAAAAGCATCAAAGAACAAAGGTACAATTTTTTTGTTCAGGTTTCCTCCTGTAGTAACACTGGATCAATAAGAGACGATCCTTACTGGACCTCTAGGGAGAACAGTTTAGAACTGATACAGAACTATCCAGTATAAATAAAGTTAGTTTAGTTTAGTAGGTTTTTTCCTCTAGTAACACTGGATCAATAAGAGACGATCCGTACTGGACCTCTAGGGAGAACAGTTTAGAACTGATAGGGCTATCCAGTATAAATAAAATTAGTTTAGTTTAGATTTCCTCCTGTAGTAACACTGGATCAATAAGAGATGAACATACTGGATCTCTAGCAGAGTTGTAGACTCGAGTCGTGTGACTTGGACTCGAGTCGCAATTTTTGTGACTTGTGACTTGACTTGTTAAAGAAACTGATGACTTGTGACTTGACTTGGACTTGGACAAAATGACTTGTGACTTGACTTGGACTTGCAAGAAATGACTTGTTACCAACGCAAGTCAAACATATCTAGTGAAATCTCTAGTGAAAATCAAGTTTTCCAAAATTTTTGTGTTGATCGATTGATCGTCGTGTGTTGATCGATCGATCATCGACAGAATTTGTGCCGGCGTATTTTCTGACAAAACGGGGTTTTTTCGCGATTTTGTGGTAAAATTTCTGACATAAAATAACGACGCCATATTTACATATTTTGTAGTGATGGACGATACCAGGATTTTTAATTCGATACCGATACTTTTAAGGTCGGTATCGGCGGATACCGATACCTATTTCGGTACCAAAATGAACACAAAATTTCAATTTTCGATACCGGAAGTGAGTACTTAAATTGCTAGTATCGGCTACTTTCGATACCTGCCGGTCAGCGGAAAAACATTTTTCATTACTGTATGTAACCTAAATAAAGCTATATGTAAACCAAAAGCCCGAAACGTAATAAATATTTTCTATACATGACTTAGCGCACCACATTTGGAATATTAAGAGTTATTTTAGTGGTTCATTAATTCTTATTCAACCAAGAAGTGAAATTAAACAGGTCGTTTAAAAAAGGGTGCAAGTATCGAACGATACTACGTCAGTAATCGATACCGCTGTTTGTGGTATCGCTGGTATCGAATACCGAGTACTCGGTATCGCCCATCACTAATATTTTGCCGTTTTGCGTGGGAAAACATTACCACATGTGGCGATAAAACGACTTGTGACTTGACTTGAATTGACTTGCCACTCGGAATGACTTGTGACTTGACTTGACTTGGATTTAGACAAAATGACTTGTGACTTGACTTGAACTCAGACCAAATGACTTGTGACTTGACTTGGACTTGCAGGAAATGACTTGTGACTTGACTTAGACTTGCAACATAGGACTCGTTAACAACTCTGATCTCTAGGGAGAACAGTTTAGACTGATAGAACTATCCAGTATAAATAAAGTTAGTTTTGTTTATCGTTTCTATTTATAGTTCAACTAAGGACATTGCAAGAAGAAAACAAGTTTCTGCTTCAAAAAGTACAGACGTTGGAGAGCGAACTAAAATGGTAATGCTTTGGTAGTTCTTTGATCATCAAGTACTGCATAAATATGCTATTTTTTAAACTATAATTGATTGTCGTCAGGTCGAAGAAAGAAAAGAAACGCTTAACGTCTGAGAGAGAGAAACGCGACTCTGGTCAACTCAATCATAAAAACAGTTCAACCAACGCTATTTCTAGACAGGTAAGGAATAATAAAGTTACAGAAAATCGGTAAAAGAGATTTACGTATAATTTTAAAAGTTTTTCCAAATGAAATAATAAAAAAATATATTGCCGTATTCCTTTAATGTTCATACTTTTCATTGTACCATTGAGAAATGTAGTTTAATTGTCTTGTTCCTGTAAGTGGCAAGATTTCTGTAGTTGGTCGCCATCTGGACACATTAAATAATCACAAGAGACTATTCTTACTATTTTTAATGAAGACATTCTCATATCTGCAGGTATCACAAGACAGTATGCAAAACAACGTAGAAGATCTTACTCAAAATAAAGAGAGTGCAAAGAGGATTGATGTTCTCAATGAACAGAACTCAACACTGGTAAGGAATCGTCAGGCTTTTAGATTTTCTGTGGTAACACTGGATCAATCAGAGATGATCCTTACTGGACCTCTGGGGAGAACAGTTTAGAACTGATAGAGATATCCAGTATAAATAAAGTTAGTTTAGTTTAGGTTTCCTCCTGTAGTAACACTGGATCAATAAGAGATGACCCTTACTGGACCTCTAGGGAGAACAGTTTAGAACTGCTAGAGCTATCCAGTATAAATAAAGTTAGTTTAGTTTAGGTTTCCTCCTGTAGTAACACTGGATCAATAAGAGATGACCCTTACTGGACCTCTGGGGAGAACAGTTTAGAACTGATAGAGCTATCCAGTATAAATAAAGTTAGTTTAGTTTAGGTTTTCTAAAATATAAAACAACGGTAACTCCGAAAAAAAAAATATTTAATATTCAAAAAAAGAAAGAAAAATAAATATTAAAATATTTAATTTCGGAGTTACCGTTGTTTTATACAGTATTTTATTAAAATACTCAGTGGTTCCCGTAATTTTTAGGTTTTCTCCTGTAGTAACATTGGATCAACAAGAGATGATCTTATTGGATCTCTAGGAAGAACAGTTTAGAATTGATAGAGCTATCCAGTAAAAATGAAGTTAGTTTAGTTTAGATTTCCTCCTGTAGTAACACTGGATCAATAAGAGGTGATCCTTACTGGATCTCTAGGAAGAACAATTTAGAACTGATAGAGCTACCCCGTATAAAAAAAGATACTTAAGTTTATGTTATCTTCTGTGGTAACACTGGATAAATAAGAGATGACTCTTAATGGACCTCTAGGCAGAACAGTATAGAACTGATAGAGCTATCCAGTATAAATAAAGTTAGTTTACTTTCTGGATCTCTAGGAAGAACAGTTTAGAACTAATGGAGCTATCCAGCGTAAATAAAGGATTCCATTTAGGTTTTCTTCTGTAGTAACACTGGACCTCTATAGGGAGGAAGGTTTAGAACTAGGGCTATGCAGTAAGTGCTTTCATCTCTTATTTTTTTCAGAAATATTTCCTGCTCCCGGTATTTTTTATTCTCCTGGCAATGCTTGTATCCTTTGCTTTTGGAATTATTGGTTCTAACACTCCAGTCAGCAATCAAGCTAGCAAGACCCAGTGACCCTGGCCACTTGTACTTGTCAGTACCGTTAATACAGCATGTTAAATAAGCAGTCGGGTTGCGCAACGATGTATCACGTGTATCTTAACATTTTCCTTTGTGTATCATTCTTCTGTCCGTCATTCTCCTGTCTATCATTCGTCGGTCTATCATTCTTCAGTCTATCATTCTTTTGTCTATCATTCTTCAGTCCATCACTCTGTGTGCAATCGTTTGGGGAAATGTTAAGATACACGATGTACGGGTTTATTTGAAACATATATTTATACATATGGCCTTGGATTGCTTATAACTATCAAAAGTCAGTAAAACTGGCCGTTACCATTAAACATTACACAGCAATGAATCGCAACTTTGCTATCCACTGTAAATAAAGTTGATATTGTAAGGTTATAAAACTTAAACTCGGGCTATTTAGGATTGTTGCATAATTGTTCAAACTTCTAAGTTTGCAAAAGTTATTTAATTGTAATGATATATGAACGTTGATATTATTTTTGAAATTGTACATTAGTAGTGAATTTAAAGAATGGCGCTCAACTCCAAAATCTGTTAGTTTGTTTTGAAGATTGTGGTAGAGCGCCTCGTTAGTTTTGTTTTTATAATGTGTTAATATAGGGATGTTTCAAATATACATGGTATTTGCTACATGTAATTAAATAATGATTAATAATCTTGTTCAGGAGCTCTTACTCACTTATGAGTGATCTGATATGCAGAACTTACTGCTGAGTTAAGCTTGCTAGAGCAAGCAGAGGGTATACAGTACATGTTCTTGAATGTGACTACACAAGTGAAATTCTCACAACTTGTCAACAAGATGTGTTCGCAACAGACTTGTAGCAAGCTTGTGAACAAGTTGTAACAATGCTGTTATTTTATCAAGTTGCTACAAGGTTGTCACTCACAACTTATTGACAAATTGTTGAATTGTAGGACGATAACAAGTTGTTGGAACAACTTGTAACAAGTCTGTTGAGCTCAACAACCTTGTAGCAAGTTGTCAACAAGCTGGGAACAAGCAGTGCGAACACATCCTGATGACAAGTTGTTGGAACAACTTGTAACAAGTCTGTTGAGCTCAACAACCTTGTAGCAAGTTGTCAACAAGCTGGGAACAAGTAGTGCGAACACATCCTGTTGACAAGTTGTTGGAATAGCATTGCTACAAGTCTTTGCGTTTTTACGTGTGTACCTTAAAGTAATCGGACGTTGTACAGAATTAACTGTTGAGTTAAGTTATGGTTAGATTATGCAGAGGGCAGTACATGTTCTTGAATGTGGACTACTTTAAATTGATTTGATGTTGTACAGTACTCACTGCTGAGTTAAGCATGGTTAGATCATGCAGAGGTACACACGTAAAAACGCACAAGTTGTAACAAACCTACAGCAGACTTGCAGCAATATTGTTCCAACAACTTGTCAACAGGATGTGTTCGAACTGCTTGTTCCCAGCTTGTTGACAAGTTGTCAACGGCTTGTTGACAACTTGCTACAAGGTTGTTGAGCTCAACAGACTTGTTACAAGTTGTTCCAACAACTTGTTATCGTCCTGCAATTCAGCAATTTGTCAACAAGTTGTGAGTGACAACCTTGTAGCAACTTGATAAAAAAACAACATCGTTACAACTTGTTGACAAGCTTGCTACAAGCCTATTGCGAACACATCTTGTTGACAAATTGTGAGATTTTGACGTGTGTCGTATCAAACGACAGACTCGGGCAGATATCTTAGAGCTCTTCTTGATCTCTGTAGCTGGTTCTGATAATAATGCTGACTTGACATAACCGGTTTGAAACTCTCTTGATCTCGACTCAATTCAAAATGATTCACCAACGATGTATGACCCACACACTCACACTGAGTTTTATGTTTATCCACGGTGACTTGCATGAATAGGTCACGTGCCACGTTCGAATGTGTCACGTGATTGCCAGGTGATATAGGTTTTTCTTCCATAATCACGTCCTCCATGTCCCGCGTGTAAAACGCGTGGGATTTCGTGCAAGGCATTTTCTTTTTTCTTACTCGGTACATCGCGGTCGTGGAGCCTGTGGACGAGGGACTCTCTAGGCTATCCGTAGAGCATGATGGGATATCAGTCTTGTGAGGTTTATGATTGACTGTGCAATGGTGTCGTTGCAGTTTGATTGATTTGTTCAGTTTTCTAAAAACGAATTCATGTTGTATCAACTATATATTTAGTTCAATGAATTGTAACACTTGCTGTTTGCATAAGGTTTCTGTCATTGGGTTATATTGAAGACTTTTACTATATTTGTTGTTGTTGTTGTTGAATTGTTGCAGTTGTAGCCGTTGTTGATATTGATATTGATGTTGTTGATATTGATGATGCTGTTGTTGTTGATATTGATGTTGTTGCAGTTGTAGTCGTTATTGTTGTTGTTGCTGTTGTTGATATTGATGTTGTTGATGTTTTTGCAGTTGTTCATATTGATGTTGTTGTTGTTGCAGTTGTAGTCGTTATTGTTGTTGCTGTTGTTGATATTGATGTTGTTGATGTTTTTGCAGTTGTTGTAGTTGTTGATATTGATGTTGTTGATATTGATCAGTAATGTTGTAGTTGTAGTCGTTATTGATGTTGTTGATATTGATGTTATTCATATTGATATTGTTGTTGCAGTTGTAGTCATTGTTGTTGTTGATATTGATGTCGTTGATGTTTTTGCAGTTGTTGTTGTTGATATTGATGTTGTTGATATTCATCAATGTTGTTGTTGCTGCAGTTGTAGTCGTTGTTGCTGATATTGATGTCGTTGCTGTTGTAGTTGTTGCAGTTGTGGTCGTTATTGTTGTTGTTCTTGATGTTGTTATTGTTCATATTGTTGTTGCTGTTATTGTTGACATTGATGTTGTTGATTTTGCTGTTGTTGCTGAGACGTTGCTGTTGTTATTGGTGCTGTTGTTTTTTGTTGTTGCTGAGATATTGTTGATGTTGTTGTTTTGTTGTTGTTGTTGTAATTGTTGGCTTTGCTATTATTGTTGTTCTTGTAGTAGTTGTATCTGATGTAGTTGTGTTCCTTGTTGTTATTGACATTGTATTTGTTTTTTTATGAGAAGACGTTTATCCACAACAACAAGATAATGTTTAATCAAATAGCATTTAAAGTGACAGCTACCGTCTTTTCAGCTCGTCGTACTGGACAAAGAGAAATGCCAGAATGAAAAGAAAGATGAATATTGCTGACAGCGATGTTTGGTAGATCGCTTCTGTACGAGAAATCTGAAACAAGTATATATAGGCGCAAAATGGTTACTTGGTAACATTGTTAGTTAACTAAACACTTTCTTTCTTATAACCTAGTAAAAGTCTGGATGTTTGAATGATTAGTGAAAGGTATCTACACATGGAAAATCTCACATCTTGTAGCAAGTCTGCCAACAAGTTGTGTTCGCACTGCTTGTCCCAAGTTGTCGACAAGTTTAGAACAACTTGTGAGAACCTAATTGTTGATATTATCAGACTTGTTGCAAGGTTGTTCCGACAAGTCCGATACAGGCATGATATAACAATATTGTACAAGTCGTTTAAAAAGCTTGTAAGAAGCTTGTTGATATTATCAGACTTGTTGCAAGGTTGTTCCGACAAGTCCGATACAGGCATGATATAACAATATTGTTACAATATTCTGTCGTCAACCTTGTAACATTCTTGGTATATCATGGTTGTGTCAGTAATGCCATCAAGCTTGCTACAAGTTGTTAACAGCTTGTGACAACTCGTGCGTTTTTACGCGTGTGCTAACAAACCGATGAATTTTGTGGCAACGATAGATGATCCTCTATACCTTGTATTCTCTGAAAACGTCTTCTGGAGTCGCTGGATCATAAAAACATGAATATTTTGTATCTATCTATAAATGACAAAAATGATTATTAACAAACTTGTAAAGAATTTGTAAGATATCTTTGAGAGTACTGGCTCACTGTTGGTTAAATTCTGTAGTATACAGTACAATGTCATATATCCGGACAAGATCTTCTGGTGTAGTTCACTGTTTAACACTGAATCAGTTACCACGAACTCTTCAAAACTTAAAATTTACATGTGCAAAATGTATACTGTGATCACAGAAACTTTGAAGTGTAAAACAGCCTTAGAAGGTGTGTTTATGTATGGCTGGAGTTCCATACTGTATTTTTTCTCGACTTACTGTTCCATATTTTTCGTGATTTGCTTCCAAACAAACGCGTGGATTTGAGCATTTGTTCTTGGTGAATAAACTGCCTTTCCCAAACGTGTAGGAACACTGTAGTTTAAGATGAAATACATTATACATATAGGAATCCTTGAAACCATATTAAAGAAATGTTTTTTATCCAAGCATTAATTACCTTTTCGCAATGGTGGAGGGTCTGCTCATTTTCCATCAAAACAGAAATCATGATTTCGTTCGTTGTGTTGTATTTAACCTGTAAAACATTTTGAAACTTACGAGTCGAAAGCTTGTGAGATAAATATTTTAAAGCAGAGGTCCAGAGAGCGTCCAAAAAACCCAATATGAATAATCTTGTCAATACTCCAGTCTAGTCAAAAACCGATAAAAACCTCGTATCTATAATATTCTACTCGCGCTAAGATGCCCGGCAATCAAATACCGATGAAATTGTCAGACTTGTTACAATGTTGTTCTAACAAGTCTGATACAGTCATGATATAACAAGAATGTTACAAGGTTGTTGACACAAGGTTGTAACAATATTTCTACTGATCGTGACTGTATCAAACTTGTTAGAACAACCTTGTAACAAGTCTGATAAATGCCATTAAGCTTGTTACAAGTTGTTAACAGCTTGTTCCAAACTTGTTACAACAACTGGGAACAAGCAGTGCGAACACAACTTGTTGACAGCTTGTGAACAGATTTGTAACAACTTGTTTGCAGACCTGTAACAACTTGTGCGTTTTTACGTGTGTATACAAGATGTGAGATTTTTACGCGTATATATAGTCAAAAACCGATGAAATCGTCGCTTGAATGTACGGTGACCACTTACTATAATTTTATAACAAGGAGTAAATCGTTCCGTTTTCAAACTGCAGCTTCCTTTCTTCGACATTTCAACTTTCTGAACTGTACATTCTGTCTTCTTAAAGTTCAAACCTACAATAAGAGTAAAACCATGAATAATCTTATACACGCGTAAAAACGCACAGCTTGTAACAACTACAAGTCTGCAAACAAGTTGTTATAAGTCTGTTCACAAATTGTCAACAAGTTGTGTTCGCACTGCTTGTTCCCAGTTAATTTGTTGTAACAAGCTGTTAACAACTTGTGACAAGATTGATGGCATTATCAGCCTTGTTACAAGACTGTGCTAACAAGTTTGTTACAGCCATGATATAACAAGGATGTTACAAGGCTGTCAACACAAGGTTGTAACAATCTTGTTATATCAAGCATGTAACTGACTTGTCAGAACAACCTTGCAACAAGTCTGATAATTTCAACAAGGTTGTTACAAGTTGTCAACAAGTTGTTTCAAACCTGTTGACAACTTGTGACACACAGTGCGAATACAACTTGTTGACGGCTTGTTGGCAGACTTGAGATTTTTACAAGATGTGAGATTTTTACGTGTGTACATGACTGTCACACGTAAAAATCTCACATCTTGTAGCAAGTCTGCCAACAAGCCGTCGACAAGTTGTGTTCGCACTGCTTGTCACAAGTTGTCAACAAGTATGGAACAACTTGTTAACAACTTGTAACAACCTTGTTGATATTATCAGACTTGTTACAAGGTTGTTCCAACAAGTCCGACTGTCCGATATACGCACGAAAAAACCTACCAATTAACTTGTCAACAAGATGTGTTCGCACAACAGGCTTGTAGCAAGCTTGTCAACAAGTTGTAATAATGCCGTTATTTAATTTATCAAGTTGCTACAAGGTTGTCACTCACAACTTGTTGACAAATTGTTGAATTGCAGGACGATAACAAGTTGTTGGAACAACTTGTAACAAGTCTGTTGAGCTCAACAACCTTGTAGCAAGTTGTCAACAAGCCGTTGACAACTTGTCAACAAGCTGGGAACAAGCAGTACGAACAAATCCTGATGACAAGTTGTTGACTATATATACAGTCACGATATAACAATATTGTTACAACCTTGTGTCGTCAACCTTGTATAACATTCTTGTTGTATCATGACTGTATATCGGACTTGTTAGAACAACCTTGTAGCAAGTCTGATGTTGCCATCGAACTTGTTACAAGTTTGTTTCAACAACTGGGAACAATCAGTGCGAACACAACTTGTCGAAAGACACAAGCATTAATAAACACTGTATCACACATCCATTAATGTAACAACTTATTCCGTATCTCGAACAAGCTTTCGTTGGTAGGGATATTACTGCCTGAAAATATCATAAGGAGAATTTCGACGTTTTTAAGGGACCGTTCATTGTTAATTTATACCCGGGATTAGTACCGAAGAGATATGGGTTGGGTAATCAAGGTTCTGACTAGCTCATCGGTTGGGTAAAAAAGTTATGGCCGTCTGTCAGCTATAAAATAATGAAGAACTCTAGGACTCTATCATTGATCAGCAGAAACGTGATTGCTTTGGCACACTCAGTGAGTTTGAGTGTGAGTGAGTTTTTAGAATTTAGGCAACTTGATTTCTGTCACCATAATCTTACCCAGCGGGCAAAATGACATTTATCCAACGTTGAATCAACGTTAGAAATGACCTTCCAAACGTTGGATAGACGTTGAAAAAGGGTTGACTATGCAAATTGGATCGACGTTACTGTTTCGACGTTGAAACAACGTTGGAATTAGGTTGCCAATCTCGTCAACCATAATTCAACGTTGAATCCACGTTAAAACAACGTTGAGATTGGTTCACAAATCGACGTCGTACATTTAACCATGAATGAACGTTAATTCAACGTCTGTAGGCTGCTGTTGGACCAATGTTTGTAAATGACAACGTCAGAGCTACGTAGATATTAGTTGTCGACGTCGCAACCTTTTTTCTACCAAATTTCAAAGTTGAAACAACGTCGTGTACCTGGTGGGTATGTGTTTAATCATTATGAAGTACAGTAACACATGGGTTGAGTAAACATCATTTTGACCAATGTTGAGGTTGGGTTAATAAAAAAATTACATTGTTTTCGCTTCTCTTCGTACCAACCCCGGGTATAAACAATGAACGGTCCCCAGTAATGGACCATTTGCATTATAGACTAAATTTTGATCTAAACGAAAATTTTATCACGGCTTGAAAGAGCATCACAAAAAGCTACAAAATTAGTAATACTCCAAAGTTTCGTTGCGAAATGTTGTAAAATGCGGATAATATAGCCTTTGCGAAATTTGCAATTTTCAGTCATTTTGTATTACAAACTGTCAATTTCCCGTTTGTAATACAAAATGACTGAAGAACGGCAAACTTCGCAAGGCTATATATTAACCGCATTTTACAACATTTCGCAACGAAACTTTGGAATATTACTAATTGTGTGATTCTCTTTCGAGCTGTGATGAAATTTTTGTCTAGATCAAAATTTCGTCTATAATGCAAATGGTCCATTTGAGCGAGAAGGCCTTCGTCTGGAGTTACTGACGAGAGCCTCGCTCGACGTCGAAATTCTCCTTATATTTTTCAGATAGAT
The DNA here is from genome assembly GCA_902702795.2 of Paramuricea clavata. Lineage (NCBI taxonomy): Eukaryota > Metazoa > Cnidaria > Anthozoa > Malacalcyonacea > Plexauridae > Paramuricea > Paramuricea clavata. The sequence goes on from CACRXK020001467.1 coordinate 38,425, forward strand.
GCATCCCAACCAACGAAAGCTTCATATTATTGACACAACCTACACTGGTACAGACAGTTCGGGATTCATTCCGGCCATACCTCGCATATAAGGATTGGTAACATACGCAACAGTAAACACCAACATGACAGCAATTCCAAGAAAACACGGCAGACAAAAACAAAGCGGACACTTTAGTCTATCGGCTACATCTTCTCGTAAAATCCCATTCTTGCCCAGACGAGAACGGCGAATTTTTGCGGCATCCTGTTTGCTGATATTTGAACGATTTGTAGTTAAGTACGTTTTGAGACCTAGAAACCTCGGCATTTTCGAGTTGTTTTCGTTTGTGTGACGTATTTAAACTTCAAAATTGAACTCAGTTCGTACACAGAGCTGTATAGCTACCATAAAATGCCACCTATGATTGTTTAGTTCACTATTTACCACTGTTGATGTTATGGATTTGTGTTCCAACGGATATTAGCTTGAATTTTTCGGTATATAAACTTTGCTTAATGCAAATGTAAATAAAACGAGCAAACAGCGACAAATTTAAATTCTGATATACATATGACAACATATATCATCTTTTCTATAGAGAGAAAACTGAATTAAAGCGTTGTGTATGTTAATATATATTTAGTATTAAAATTATAATTATTAAATGTAGCATGAACCCAGCGGGCAAAATAACGTTTATGAACGTTGAATGAACGTTGGAACTTGGAAATGACCTTCCAGACGTTGGATAGACGTTGAAAAAGGGTTGACTATGCAAATTGGATCGACGTTACTGTTTCGACGTTGAAACAACGTTGAAATTAGGTTGCCAATCTCGTCAACCATAATTCAACGTTGAATCCACGTTAAAACAACGTTGAGATTGGTTCACAAATCGACGTCGTACATCACCATGAATGAACGTTAATTCGACGTATGTTGGCTGCTGTTGAACCAATGTTTGTAAAACAACGTCAGAGCAACGTAGATATTAGGTTGTCGACGTCGCAACCTTTTTTCTACCAAATTTCAACGTTGAAACAACGTCGTGTGCCCGGTGGGAAATAAGGTTTTAACTTTTTAGTACATAAATTAAGATGTTTCATGGCTATAAGTTTTGCCCGGTCTAAAATAAATGAAGTTTGGCAAGTCGGAAAATTGTTTACACACAGTACCAGTAGCCCAAAGGGATGCTCAGAATAATGATATACCCATCCATTTATCAAAATTTCTACTAAGATTATCAGATTATGGCCTATGCGTAAATCGCACTATACACACTTGAGATGCTTGGTTTGCAAGCGGTACAAGAAAGTAACGGCGTTTGTGTTGACACGAAGCCACCAAGCGCTCCGTTTTCATCTCGCTCCGTTTAGAAACCATGCTCAAATTGTTACGGCGAAAGTGACGTTTTCAAACAATTCCGCTCCGGCGTACGTCGTGTGAACGCGACGGTATAAATTGTGACTTTTCTGCGCCGTTTTCAAACCATTGCGTGTGTCTTATCAACGTATATACTGCAGTGTAGTCTTAAAGTTGTAGTCTTTTCAAGTTGTGTTCCCACTACACACGTAAAAATCTCGCAACTTGTCAACAACAAACTTGACGACACAAAGTTGTAACAATATACCGGTAGTTTTATCATGACTGTATCGAACTTGTTGGAACAACCTTGCAACCTGATAATATCAACAAGCTTGTTACAAGCTGTTGACAACTTGTAACAAGCTTGATAGCATTATCAGACTTGCTACAAGGTTGCTCTAACAAGTCTTATACATGCAGCCGTGATATAACAAGAATGGTACACACGTACAAATCTCACAACTTGTCAACAAGATGTGTTCGCAACAGGCCGCTTGTAGCAAGCTTGTCAACAAGTTGTAGCAATGCTGTTATTTTATCAAGTTGCTACAAGGTTGTCACTCACAACTTGTTGACAAGTTGTTGAATTGCAGGACGATAACAAGTTGTTGGAACAACTTGTAACAAGTCTGTTGAGTTCAACAACCTTGTAGAAAGTTTTCAACAAGGCGTTGACAACTTGTCAACAAGCTGAGAACAAGCAGTGCGAACACATCCTGTTGACAAGTTGTTGGAACAACATTGCGACAAATCTGCTGCAGGTTTGTTCCAACTTGTGCGTTTTTACGTGTGTACAAGGTTGACGACACACGGTTGTAACAATATTGTTATATCATGACTGTATTGGACTTGTTGGAACAACCTTGCAACAAGTCTGATAATATCAAAAAGGTTGTTACGACTGTTAAAAAGTTGTTCCAAACTTGTTGACAACTTGAGACAAGCAGTGCGAACACAACTTGTTGACGGCTTGTTGGCAGACTTGCTACAAGATGTGAGATTTTTACATCAGTGTCAGATACTCAAGCAGCTCAGCACTAAGCTCGCAACATCCGCAGACATATTGAGATTTTTTTCTTGCGTGATGAAAAATGTCAATTTATATTAGTTCCCCAAGGCCTCGCGGGGTTAAATCCTCACGGAAACTGTCCCGTACACAAGAGAAACATGCTGCGCTGAGCTTGTCCCCACGCGAGGCCGTTATACACACGTAAAAATCTCACATCTTGTAACAAGTTTGTCAACAAGCCGTCGACAAGTTGTGTTCGCATTGCTTGTCACAAGTTGTCAACAAGTATGGAACAAGCTGTTAACAATTTGTAACAAACTTGTTGATATTATCAGACTTGTTACAAAGTTGTTCCAACAAGTCCGATACAGTCATGATATAGCAGTATTGTTACAACCTTGTCTCGTCAACCTTGTAACATTCTTGTTTATCATGACTGTATATCAGACTTGTTAGAACAACCTTGTAACAAGTCTGATAATGCCATCAAGCTTGTTACAAGTTGTTAACAGCTTGTTCCAAACTTGTTAAAACAACTGGGAAAAAGCAATGCGAACACAACTTGTCGACAGCTTGTGAACAGATTTGTAACAACTTGTTTGCAGACTTGTAACAACTTGTGCGTTTTTACGCGTGTAACTCAACACCTCAATATGATGCACGTTTTTCTCGTACGCGGCATGCTTTACAATATGCTGTAGAATAAAGGAATACAAAATTCTAAAAGTTTTGCATGATGTTGATCGCAAGAAATTACGGTAAAAATTATGCGACTTATAGGGACTGATTACATTGAGAGTTTCTCGAGTTTCAGCCGGGTTGAAGCTTACCCGGGCTGAAAATTTCATCCCTGTTGACCGCGAGATGAAATCGACGTGAAATCGATGCGTCATGTTATCGGGGTGAAAAACCAGCGCTTTTAAATGGCTTTATTTCTGTCTGTTTTATTTTTAAATGCCACCATGCACACGCTGGTAGAAGTCAAATAATGGACATGAACATCATTTTAAATTCTTCGAAGAAGCGAAATAGCTCTATTTTGAGACTTGATCGTTTCAGCCCGGGCTGAGATTTCACCCCGCGGTTTGAACTGAAATTCTTACTCATCCTGGGCTGAAATTTGCCATATTGTAGCAAGTCTGCCAACAAGTTGTCAACAAGTTGTCTTAGAACTGCTTGTCCCAAGTTGTCAACAAGTTGTAACAATGTTGTCGTTTTCTCAAATTGCTACAAGGTTGTCATTCACTTGTTGGAACAACTTGTAACAAGTCTGTTGAGTCGTAGTAAGTTGTCAACAAGCCTCTAACAACAGCATTGCTACAAGTCTGCTACAGGTTTGTTACGAGTTGGGCGTTAACACGTAAAAATCTCACATCTTGTACAAGTCTGTCAACAAGCCGTCAACAAGTTGTGTTCGCACTGCTTGTCCCAAGTTGTCAACAAGTTTGGAACAAGCTGTTAACAATTTGTAACAATCTTGTTGAATTATCAGACTTGTTGCTAGGTTGTTCCAACAAGCCCGATACAGTCAAGATATAACATTATATAATATCTACAGTGAAACGCGCAATTTGATTGGTCAATAGCTGAATTAGCTGTGCAGGATCAGGCTATCCTGCACGAGGAATTAAAATGCCTTCGCGGGATTTTCACTGTAGTTATTTCATAAAACAATTACCAAATGGTTTTCCAAGCAGGGACTGTATAGTTATTTTATAAAATAATTACCAAATGGTTTTCCAAGCAGGATAGCGTGATCCATGCAATTGGGATGTTGCTCGACTTTCGGAAAGAGTACTAAAATACACTCGCCTGCGGCTCGAGTATTTTTACGCTTTCCAAAAGTCTCGTGACATCCCTCGTGCATGGATCACGCAATCCTGCACGGAAAACCATTCGGTATTCCCAGGGTATTCCTTTAATATTGTTACAACCTTGTGTATAGTTGTGTCCTCATTCGTCAACCTTGTAACATTCTTGTTATATCATGACTGTATCAGACTTGTTAGAACAACTTTGCTACAAGTCTGATAATGCCATCAAGCTTGTTACAAGTTGTTAACACACAACTTGTCGACAGCTTGTGAACTGGCAGAATTGTAACAACTTGTTTGCAGACCTGTAACAACTTGTGCGTTTTTACGTGTGTAATCGTGAAACAATTTTAGCGCGGACTCCCCATGTAATCAGCCCCTAAATATGTTTTTGTTTGTCATCGGAACTCGTTGTCTCAGAAATGCAAGAAATGCTGTTGATAAGAGATCCTTGGAATTATACATATATCCCCTGGGGTGCATGGACACTTGTCCGCCTTAAATGGTTCTCGCGTCGAGTGAGGAATTTCTAGGCAATGCCACTGTTGTAACAGGGCAAGTATTTCAGTTTGACATGTAAATAAACTGAATCTAAAACGTGCACTACAATTTCAACATGAACAATAAGCTTTCGTTGGTAGAGTTGTAACTACCTGAAAAATATAAGGAGAATTTCGACGTTTCGTGCGAATCCCCATGCAGTATTATAAACTCCTGACGAAGCCGAATTAATATAAGGCCTTCGGCTTCTCTCGAAACGCGTGGAAATTCTCCTTATTACTTATATATTTTTCGGGTAGTTGCATTCCTGCCAACGAAACAGTTCCAAGTTATTTTCAACATCATAGATGTGCTTATATGCGGTACTTTAATTTAACGTTGCATAATACATCTCAATATATGTTAAAATACACGAACGAATATAATTTGTCAAGACGACAGGCTCACTTCGAGTGCACTTGAAATTTGTAAGAAAAAATTGACTGGATGTTATAACGGGCTTGCAAGCGTATATATAAACTTCGTCGCTTTTGTAGCAAACAGCCTGCCAGTGAAACCACACTTATAACAAGTTTATAGTCAACAGAATATATTAGAACGTGAAAACGTTTCGAGTTTGTTCGAGCTTAAGAAATTTATCGTGAAATATACTTCAACATTGTAGCAATAATACAATATATATGAGCAACATTAGAGCATCGAAATATACAATTATTGACCAATAGAGTCTAAATGTTTTAGTCGGAATCGTTTCTCATTGGCTAAATGGGCCCATGGTTTATCGGTTATTTAAATTATTTTACAAGTATAACGGACGCTTTCACGAGCTTTTGCAATGAGCTGGGAAACAAGCTGCTCAACTTGAAAAAATAAGGTATTATTCTATGTTTATATTATAAAGGACTAAAGGTATTGTAAGTGTTTGCTTATAGAGTTTTGCAAAAATATATTAGTCAAAATTGTAGCAATTTCCATGCTGGAATAATATGTATTTCTTGTTGAGTAAATTATCTTAAATGTTTGGTACCTGTTTACGCTTCAGTAATTTGTCTATATAGTATATAGTATATAGTTAAGTGCAATTTGTGTTATGTTGGCTTGGTCGCAATGTTACTACGAAATATTTGGAAAAATTATACAAATTTAGTTCACAATATTTTCGTGTTTAATTTTAAATTTAACACTTATATAGAATAGATTATCTAGTAATGAATTTAAAAATGCCAAGAATTTCTGAGACTCATTGCATGCAACACAAACCCTAATTAGCAAAACGCTCAATGATATGAGCTAGAAAAGTAGTATGTGGCTATAATGTGCTCTGCATTCTTCCACACCTCAAGCTTTAAACAGGATAAAATTAATAGACAGATGCGTTTTAACCACGGATGGAGGTCCAGTATTCCGGACTGGCCATCTCTTATTGATCAGCGTTATATACAGCACTATATACAGTCTGGTGCAAGACGAAACCTATAAGGCTTAAACTAAACTAATTTTATTTATACTGGATACTGCTCTATCAGTTCTAAACTGTTCTTCCTATAGGTCCAGTAAGAATCATCTCTTATTGATCCAGTGTTACTACAAGAGGAAACCTAAACTAAACTAATTTTATTTATACTGGATAGCTCTATCAGTTCTAAACTGCTCTTCCTAGAGGTCCAGTAAGGATGATCTCTTATTGATCCAGTGTTACTACAGGAGGAAACCTAAACTAAACTAATTTTATTTATAGTGGATAGTTCTATCAGTTCTAAACTGTTCAGTCTGTTCATCCTATAGGTCCAGTAAAGATCATCTCTTATTGATCCAGTGTTACTACAGGAGGAAACCTAAACTAAACAAATTTTATTTATACCGGACAGCTCTATCAGTTCTAAACTGTTCTTCCTAGAGATCCAGTAAGGATCATCTCCTATTGATCCAGTGTCACTACCAGAGGATCTTGATTACAATTCGACTGCATGGGCTTTTTATTCATCAGTTATATAAACAACAGTAGCGAGCGAAAACATGATTGATATACCTGGTTGCCGTGAACGAACAAAAACTGAACTGAACTAACTTCATTTACACTGGATACCTCAATCAGTTCTAAACCAGTGTCATCTCTAGAGGTCCAGTATAAGGATAATCTCTTATTGATCCAGTGTTACTACAGGAAAAAGCTAAACTGAACTAACTTTATTTACACTAGATAGCTCTATCAGTTATAAACTGTTCTCCCTAGAGATCCAGTAAGGATGATCTCTTATTGATCCAGTATTACTACAGGAGGAAACCTAAACAAAATTAACTTTATTTATACTGAATAACTCTATCAGTTCTAAACTGTTCTTCCTAGAGGTCCAGTAATTAATGATCATCTCTTATTGATCCAGTATTACTACAAGAGGAAACCTAAACTAAACTAATCAGTGTAAACGACTAACGCCTGTTCCTCTATTTCATACATTTCTGAATTTCAATAATCTCTTCCATGTAAACATTGTATTCTTTTCTGCAAGTGAATAAAATTGTAATTCCAATACTTCTAGAATAAAAATGTCATCAGATGAAGAAGATCCTCCTTCTGTGTTGGTGGCAACACGAGTAGACGAGTATGATGGCCCACTTCGCGAACGACGTTCTGTAAGTTATTTATTCCAACGTTCCGTTCCAGGACAGGTAGTGGCAATAATGAGAAAGCTTCGAATTTATAGGGATACAACTACCTATACAACATCTAGCAAATACCCTTCGCGCGCTCGAAACGTAACGTCGAAATTCTCCTCGTATTTTTCCAGGTACACAAGTAAAAACGTACAAGTGCAAAAATCTCACAACTTGTCAACAAGATGTGTTCGCAACAGGCTTGTAGCAAGCTTGTCAACAAGTTGTAGCAATGTCGTTATTTTATCAAGTTGTTACAAGGTTGTCACTCACAACTTGTTGACAGATTGCTGAATTGCAGGACGATAACAAGTTGTTGTAACAACTTGTGAGAAGTATGTTGAGCTAAACAACCTTCTAGCAACTTGCCAATAAGCCGTTGATAACTTGTCACTAACAAGCTGGGAACAAGCAATGCGAACACATCCTGCTGACAAGTTGTTGAAACAGGACTAGTACAAGTTAGTTTGTTGCAGGGTTTGTTACAAGTTGTGCGTTTTCACATGTGTAGACACGTAAAATGCACAAGTTGTAACAAACCTGCAGCAGACTTGTAGCAATGCTGTTCCAACAACTTGTCAACAGGATGTGTTCGCACTTCATGCTTGTTCCCAGCTTGTTGACAACTTGCCACAGCGTTGTTAAACTATCAGACGTGTTACAAGTTGTTCCAACAACTTATTATCGTCCTGCGATTCAACAACTTGTTAACAAGTTGTGAGTACAAACCTTGTACACACGTAAAAATCTCACATCTTGTAACAAGTCTGCCAACAAGCCGTCAACAAGATGTATTCGCACTGCTTGTCACAAGTTGTCAACAAGTTTGGAACAAGCTGTTAACAATTTGTAACAACCTTGTCGAAATTATCATACCTGTTGCTAGGTTGTTCTGACAAGTCCGTTACATGCTTGATATAACAAGATTGTTATTACAACCTTGTGTTGACAACCTTGTAACATCCTTGTTATATCATGGCTGTAACAAACTTGTTAGCACAGTCTTGTAACAAGGCTGATAATGCCATCAAGCTTGTTACAAGTTGTTAACAGCTCGTTTCAAACTTGTTACAACAAACTGGGAACAAGCAGTGTGAACACAACTTTTTGACAGCTTGTGAACAGACTTGTAACAACTTGTTTGCAGACTTGTTACAACTTGTTTGCAGACTTGTTACAACTTGTTTGCAGACTTGTTACAACTTGTTTGCAGACTTGTTACAACTTGTTTGCAGACTTGTTACAACTTGTTTGCAGACTTGTTACAACTTGTTTGCAGACTTGTAACAACTTGTTTGCAGACTTGTTACAACTTGTTTGCAGACTTGTAACAACTTGTTTGCAGACTTGTAACAACTTGTTTGCAGACTTGTTACAACTTGTTTGCAGACTTGTAACAACTTGTTTGCAGACTTGTTACAACTTGTTTGCAGAGTTGTTACAACTTGTGCGTTTTTACGTGTGTAGCAACTTGAGAAAACGCCAATATTGTTACAACTTGTTGACAAGTTTGCTACAAGCCTGTTGCGAACACATTTTGTGGACAAGTTGTGAAATTTTTACACACGTAAAAACGCACACGTTGTTACAGATCTGCAAACAAGTTGTTACAAGTCTGTTCACAAGTTGTCGACAAGTTGTCTTCGCACTGCTTGTTTCCAGTTGTTTTAACAAGTTTGAAACAAGCTGTTAACAACTTGTAACAAGCTTGATGGCATTACCAGGTTGTTCTAGCAAGTATGATACAGTTATGATATGTATAACAAGAATGTTACAATTAAGGTTGTCCACACAAGGTCGTAACAATATTGTTATATCATGACTGTATTGGACTTGTTGGAACAACCTTGCAACAAGTCTGATAATAGCAACAAGGTTGTTAAAACTGTTAACAACTTGTTCCATACTTGTTGACAACTTGGGACAAGCGGTGCGAATACAACTCGTTGACGGCTTGTTGACAGACTTGAATTGAATTGATTTAATGACTACTGACTTTGTAACCCAAAAAGGTTAAATTACACCAGTATTACATAAATTAAGAGGATAAGTTAAAATTACATAATAATTACATATTTAAGATTATTTACATTTCTAAAAACTTATTTACTGTTAATCTTTGATATACTTTGAGGTAAAAACGAATTCTTAAAACGTTCGGTTCTGCAAACATAATTATGATATTTACATATCGGTCTTAGATCATATCCAGATAAAACTGTTTGTGGTAAAGATCTTTGAGATTTTCATTGTCAATATTCTTCTCAAAGAAATGTTCGCATAATTTTTCTCGTCGATCTCTCAGTGACGTGATGTTAGTCGTGATCAGCGCTTCGTCGTACTTTTGCGATGGGAGGATTATTCTCAACGCGCGTTTTTGTATTTTTTCAATATCGTCACATAGATATTGTTGGATATTGTAATGCCAGACCTGGCATGCGTACTCTAAAACAGGCCTAATAATGGTAGTATATACAGTAATTAACGTGTCAATACACGCGTTGGACCTTTTTAGCAGTCTTAGCATATAGAGCCTCTTGCTAGCTTTTTTAACTATGTTATTTATATGTTCATTCCACTTCATGTTATCTTGGACTGTGAGGCCAAGGATACGGGCAGATTTCTCTCGTTCAATATTAACTTTATCGACTGTTAAAGGGGGAAAGCAATGCTTCTTTTTTGCAAAATCAATAACCAGTTCTTTGCATTTTCCAATATTTAATTTCATATTATTACTCGTAGTCCAATTATTGATGTAATTAACCAGTTCTTGAAGGTTGCTGTTACAATCTGGGCCAATGGTTTCGGTAGTGGTGGTGTCGTCAACGTATTTCCATCGGTCTTTCCAATCAGCGAGGAGGTCGTTTATCATAATTAGGAAGAGGATTGGGCCTAAAACAGTTCCCTGGGGTACTCCACCGTTGAGGATTTGCCATTCTGACACACAATGGGGCATTCTGACCCGTTGGCTTCGTTGAGTAAGAAAACTTCTTATTCAGTTTGTTATTAATGATGGAACGTCCATATCAGATAATTTACTGAGGAGGATGTTATGATCGATATGGTCAAAAGCTTTGGAGAAGTCTAATAAAAAAATTCTCACAGCGTTTTTCGGCACATCAGTTTCGTTTAATAAGTGATGGAGAAGGCTCAATAATGCATGTGTTGTTGAAGAGTTTTTTAGAGATCCAAATTGCCGTTTATCGATCTTCTCACCAATCAACTCCATCAGCCAGTCTGCGACAAAACGTTCACACGTTTTTGACAAAGTGGCAGTAAGCGAGATGGGACGCAAGTCTTTAGTAATGTCCCTCAGCACCTTATTTTTAGGTACAGGGATGACGTCGGCTTTTTTCCATACCCCGGGAACAGACGCCTGTTGAAGGGAGGCGTTGAAGATTGAAGTAACAGGGGAAGACAGCAGGGGCGCATAATCTTTTAGGACCCAATTCGGTATTTCATCTGGACCAGCTGCTTTCGAGGATGATATTGAAGATAATTTATAATAAATGTCTTCTTCCCTAATAATGTACTCGGTTGGAATTGTAGTACAATCGCTTTGTAATTGGCTATCGGGGAAAGGGATAGGACTAAGGGAAGGAATATCTCGAGTAACGGATACGAAAGCCTCGTTAATTTTTTCAGCAAGTTGCTTTCCAGAGACGACTTGCTCTCCTAGGACAATACTTGAAAAAGATTTCTTCTTAGGGTAGCCAGCTATTTGTTTTACGGTGTCCCACCATTTCTTAGGATCAGGGTTACGTTTTAATTGTTTCAATTTATGTTCTAAGAATGCAGATTTAAGGTACTTACTTTCTCGATTGGCACGATTACGTAGTCGCCGGTACAATTTGTCATTTTTCTGAAAAAATGCCTTCTGTCTGCTTTTAATAAGTTCCTTGTATGAAGGTGTTATCCAAGGCTTATCTCGGTCGTGCATTTTAACTACTTTACATGGAAGGAAGTGGTCTAAGCCGGTATGAATAACATCCTAAAAAATTTCCAGTTTTTGTTCGCACGGTGCAGTACGATACAGATTAGTCCAATTATAGTTCGTTAGCCATCTTCCAAATGCAACTTTGGCACCTCTGTTACCGGGTCTAATGTTTATTTTCTTGCATCCGTTCAATGATTTACATTTTTTTAAAATGCATAAAACGGAATTATGGTCACTGAGTCCGATGGGTGCGATCACCTTAGGAGGGTCACATGTGTCTGACATATTAGTAAGAATAAGATCAAGGACAGCATCTTTCCTGGTTGGTTGTTTTACGATTTGTTTCAAAGTAAAATGTCTTAATAAAGATGAGACAGGACATCTGTTAAAATCTCCGAGTAAAAATATACCTGCATTTGGGTACTTATTGAGAGCGAGGCCAAGTGTTGAGCTGAGGTGATCTATAAACGCGGCGTTGTCGCTGGATGGAGGTTTATAGGTCACACAAACGATTAAACACGAGAAGCCTCGATTAAGTTTATAAGGTCGTACATAGATCCATAAGGTTTCAAAATTGATGTCATTAAATTCTGTTAGAATTTTGAACGGAATGTCTGATTTAATAAAAGCACAAACTCCACCGCCAAGTTTATCAATTCGATCACATCTTGCTATCGAATACCCGCGAATACAAACTGCTGCATCGTCGATTTTCTCATTTAACCATGTTTCGGTTATGAAGGCCATCTCACATCATATTGGTCAAGTATAATTTTTAATTCATCCACCTTTGGTAAAAGTGATCTTGTATTTGAGAGAAGGAATGTCAGTAAATTACTTTGGGCGCACTTTGGGCTTTGATATAGAGACGTGCTTTGATATAGGGATGGATTCTTGATTGGAATTTCAATTAGATTACGCGTTCCGCTACGGTTTCGTTTGTTAGTATTAGGAATATGTTCATTATAACACGGAGCGCTAGACTGCTGACCTTCAAATTCATGGTAAGATGTAATTCTTACTGTTATAGTGTTTCGTTCCGGTGTGATTATAGTGTTGTTACTAGCTGCGACAGGGATCTCCAAGTTTATTGCAATGTGCGACGGACAAACTCCAGGTAATTCAACCAGTCTGCCTGCTGGCTGAATCGCGACCGAAAAAACGTATGCCGGTTCATCTTTCCTGTTTCATTGACAAGTACAGGTGAAAGTGACCTTTTTGAGGGGGGGGGGGGCAAGGCAGGGGGTCTCGTCACGAAATCACGAAGATCATTTTTCGATTTCACGGAGTCACGAAAAACAAAATTTCATTTTCACGATTTTTAGAAACACAGAAGCGTAACAAAGTCTGAAACCACTTACGATTTTCTAGACAGCAGAACTCGATGTTAACACAAACACATTTTACTGACTTTAACATTAGAGCCGTTTAAACGACTATGAAAATCATTACGAGGCATTACAAAACATTACAAGACACCAAGCAACAGCTCAAGAAATGAAGAAACCTCAAGAAAGACAACCGCGGGAAGGAAATTTATTAATTTTTTCTTCATAGTATTAAATTTGGGCCGAATTTTAAACGTAAACATTCACAAGTTAGGGTAAAATATTGGTAAATTCAACGCCCTATAGCTAGCCTTTTAGCTCTTCACGATTCACGGCGCGCATATTAATCACGATTCACGGAATGGTATTTCTTTAAATCACGAATCACGAAACACGAATAATTGCTAATCACGAGTCACGAAAATACCTTTGTCCCCCCCCCCTCCTTTTTTGATATTCTGCTCCCGCTCCACTGGGTTCCTTCCGGCGCCTCGATCTGGAGAAAGCACCGTGAACAATGAAAAAGTTAATGGCCCATCAATAATAAAAGCGGAAGTGAGGTAAGAGTTCTTCACGCCAACCGGCAAGTTCAAAGTTGTTTCAGGAGTATCAGCATGTCTGCAGGTCGGTTTTATTAAGTTTTTGAATGCCAGCTGAACTATCGCGACTTTGACGCTTGCTCTTTGGACGCACAAAACACGCTGTTTCCCTCGGTCTCAGTAAATAAGTGATAAATACCGGGTGGGGCTAAAAAAAGTACGACAGTTTGATTCATCGTGACTCAAAAACTAAAAGAGCTATTACACCTAAATAAGTCACTGTATATTCTACGATGATTAACTTAAATTTTGATATATGTCTTGTACCTTTTTATGCAATATTGGCCGAGATAACTGTGCTTAAACGTAAGCAAACACCGCCAAGAATCCGCCAAGAATTGGCTGAAAAGCCCTATTAAAACCAATTGAATAACCGTTACCATTTTCTCGCGATTATTATTTCAATTAGTGGGTTGGTTTTGACGAGGTCATGCATGCATTGTCCTGGGTCCACACTTTGTTGAAAGAAATCTCGACACGAGAGAGTATATATCCGAATCATACGCCGACAACGTTGTATAGAGAGACTTTCGTGTTCACAATATCGATAGGCATGACATGCGGTGGCAGCAAATGAACAGCAATTACTGATCCAAAATTCTTTCGATTGTATATGATTTCACGTTGCATTTGTGCTGGGGGACATGCATTTGCTGTCTTGCTGATGAATAGACGATTGTTTTTTACCAGAAGCGTGAACGTGCTGACTATAGAGTATAATACATCTCAACACAAGTTATTCTTGTATTAATATTTAAATAAGCCATTTTTAGCTAATTTCGTCGGTTCCAACTGAACGTTTACTCATGCTTAAATGCATGTCTCTTTGACAATATTGCATCGAAATGGGCATGACATATATCAAAATTTAAGTTGGATATCGCTGAATGCCATTAAACTTGTTTAGTGTTATTGCTCTTTTAGTTTTGATTTTGCAGCAATTCAAACAGTCGTACTTTTTTTGCCCCACCCGGTATAACACAAAGTTGTATATCACAAAATCTGAGAATAAGATTTCTATATTTGCACATAACTTCATTTGTTTTTTTTTATAAACTAGTAACATTGATATTTTGTAACTAAGGTTGATGAGCCCCATCAGAGACGTGCTGAGGTCTTAGAAAAGACAACGAATAAGCAACGTCTGTTGGGGCCCAGGCGCAGTGAGGTCCAGCCCAGGCGGGGGGGGGGAGGGGGTGGAGATCGCCAATTCTTCTGGATATACTAAGGCATATCGTAACTTTTCGGGCCAAAATACGAAAATTCTTCCGTAATATTTTCGTATATAGGTCGCCAATTTTTTCGGATATACCAAACCTTTTCCGCACATATCGTAATTTTTCTTGGAATGCAAAACTTTTCCGGACATATCGTCAATTTTCCGTAAATACTAAATTTTTTCCAGGCATATCGTAACTTTTCGGTCCATCATACGAAAATTCTACAGGAAAAGGAATTACATTTTATTATATAAGAATTTGCATTGTAACGACTATCAAACAAATATAAGTTACTATGTAACAAATGTGTCTGCTTCGTTCTTCAGAAAGTTCATATAACACATGCTCACTTTCCCATTGACCAGGCGCTTCAAACAATCAAAGTACCATACAATAGCATACACACACTTTCTGTGCCAAAACTTCACACGGGGAAGATAGTGGGGGGAGCCCCCCCCCCCATCCCACCCCCCAATGGTGTTTCACAAATTTCGTACCAAAATACACCGTTTCAACAATCTCGTTCCCCGAGCCTGCGATCCTCGGGAAAGAACGTGAGGCTCTGGGATAATCCGTTGCCGGAAGCCAGGAATCCTGGCTAAGATTGAACTATACGCATTCCATTTCAACGGCCAATCAGATTCCTCCCTGAAACGGATTATTCCAGAGCCTCACGTTCCTTCCCGAGGATCGCAGGCTCGGGGAACGAGATTGACCGTTTCAATAACCTGAAATTCAGGCCCTATTATAAATAGGGCCTGACACAAAACCTGTCTAAACCGTGGGACGCCCACATGTTATTTTTAGACACAGTCATACAATATGATTGACAAGTGTAGATTTCATTGCACGAAAATATACGAAAAATATAAAGATATTCATTTCATGTTGGATTATTTGTTTTTATATTCTCATGAACATGTCAGCAGAGTGTGCATTTTGCTTTTTAAACTTAAAAATTCAAGGTACTTTTAAGAGTTCGGTTTCTCTATTTAATTTAACTGAACAGCAAACAAAGATTTAGTTCTGTGCAAGGACTGACTGCAAATAGTTTTGTTTCTCTGCGATCTACTTTCCGCAAATGGAATTAAAGTGCGTCAAGAAAATACGCTAAAATCATTTTCAGGGACGCCGGAACGATAATAGGGCAAAGGGGGGCGGACGCACACCAAGGGCACCTTTACTGAAAAATTTTTGTTTTAATTCAAAATTTTTTGGCGACCCGCCCCCCCCCCCCCCCCC